>CAAKHD010013145.1:0-37157 GCA_901007705.1 Fistularia tabacaria | reverse complement strand
ACTATCAGTTTTCTGTTCGCTCACCCGGCGCTCGCTCACAGACACACACACACACACACACACACACACACACACACACACACACACACACACACACACACACACACACACACACACACACACACACCGTCATGAAACATCTTTCACCTTGTAGAAAATGGTACCCATGTTGAAGTAATGTGGTCAATAGTCCTGAACTTGTCAACATACAGGACCATCTGAAGCTGGAAACTGACTAAAAGATAAGTTAACATTTTAACCTTCTTTCTTACAGGAAATGGTTTGTATTATTTATCTGCATGTGAATCAGCTACGTAGGAAAGGAAACTCTTCAATAGACTCAATAAACGTCGGGGCAAAATGAACACATTTTGCGATTTTCCACATTATCAAAACACTGTTAACTGCTGTTGAAAATATACGTCTGTATATGCATAGTTGTTTCTCATGGACATTTTTTTTGTAAATCAAAACGCATTAATTTTGTGTTAATGTATGTTTATGTTCTATTTATCTAACGTATGGTTTCATGTTTTGTAACAAAAAGAGAAGCTGATCAACTGCTGTGATGGTACCAATGACCCCTGATATCAATGCATCAATAGCGCACTTCCTTCTTGCAGGCAATGACAGCTAACCTTGGGACTGGTTTATCTGTGTTTTATCCAAAACACATCCATGAATTAATGAGGGACTAAGACCAAGCCTTTGAAGCATGCATCTGATTCAGGGGTGATGTATTGCACTTTCAAACAGAGGAAGGTGATTTAGCTGCAATGAAAATCGACCGTGCACTGGGATTTTGGACACTATGCTTCAGATCATTAAAATGAAGTCCATTTAATGATAATTGAGAGGCAGATCGTCTACATTCCAAAAATGTCACACTTCAGTATATAATATCTAAATATAATTCGGGTATTGTATTTGTTTTGTTGCATACTGCTATTGTATCAGGACAAAGTGGATGACTAAACTCAGAACATTACACACATTATATGCAACATTATATCACAGGGCTCAAACAAGAAACTGCAGATTGTAACATCATGCCAGCTCCTTTATGATGGTGACTCAGTCAAAAAGACAAGGCAATTTAATTAAAATTCTGATATGATGTCCAATGGAAATGTATCAAAGTTAAAGAGGTGAAACTCAAATTAAACCAAAGTATTTTCAGAGAGAAATTGGTTGTGATTTTACTGCATCAGCCAAAGAAAGACCAGGAAACTGCTCTTTGGACTATAATTTGGGATAAAATGAGGTGCAGGTGCAGATGTATAGTCTGATGTGGAAACAGCTGCATAACTTCATCTATTTTGACATAATATTGTGTCTGTTGATGAAAGGTTGCACACACGCAAGCACGCATGCATGCACACATGCATGCATACACACATACACACACAAACACAACTAACTAAAACCACATACTTTGCTGATCTCATCTCTTTCATCAAAGTAGCCCTCCCTCAGCACATCATGTCAATTAAGCATTGCTTTAAAACTCTACAGTAATGCATTAATGAGAAGGCTTTAGACAAACAGAATGTCTTGTACTTGATGTGTGAGAGCGAGAGTTTGTGTCTGTATGTGTGTGCATGTATGTGTGTGTTTGCGTGTGAGAGAGAGAGAGAGTTGGTGGGTCTGTTTTCTAATAAAAGCACTGAGCACTTGCATAACCACAAGGCAATCCCCTGAGCATGCTGCTTTCAGCCCCATAATCAGACCGATCTTAAAATTTTTCCTTTTCAATTTTTTAATTACATTTTTTTTTTTTTAACCGCTATGGGTTCTTAAAATCAATTTCTGAGAGAATCAACACCTGATTCAACTACTTTCCTGCAGATCAATGAAGGACCGAAGAGAGGTGACCCCTGTACCAGTCCCAACCTTGTCGATGATCTGCTCTCAACGTTAAATTAAATATGATTAATCTTCCCCAGTTTGAACAGAACCATTAAATCCTTAGCTTACAAAGAGATATGAGCAGCTTTAAACTCAAGCTGGAATCATCTTTTAACAGTTACTTTTTTTCCACCTTTACATTCATCATGTATTGATTTAACAATTTCTGTGTTTCCTTCCAAAAATGAAAGACTTGAATTGCCTTTTGTGTCAAACAGTGTACTGGTTATATTCTCCATTCAGTTTGTGAGTTTTCTCCATGTCATAAACAACATAGTGCACTTTGTGCGATCATCCAAATGATATTTGCGACACATGGAGAGACTAATGTAAATGAAATATGCAAATTTAAAAATGAGGTGAGGAGAAGGGCAATGGCTCAGTGATATATAAGTAAAGAGAAGATTAAGGGGATTAGAGGCAAGCAGTTTACATCACTTGACAGAGTTACAGCCTGGCTACACGCCTGCTGTGGAGGCCGGTGACAGCACTGCGACCCGGAGAGGCTGGTGGCATGCTCAGTCCATTTGTCACATCAGCCTTGCCTCGAAATCCTGGGTAAAAAAATGGGTACTTCTCCTTCTTCTCTTCACCTATCTCCATGTTCAGCATTGTTATCCACCTTCACTGCCATCTCTCAGTTTGATGATACCACAACTTTGTTTTTCTGTCCTTGTCTAACATCCCATCCTCCCCATCCGTCTTGTCCAATCATTTCGCTCATTTTACGAGTCACCCCTTTGACTCCATGCTTCTAATCTGCTGAATCATTTCAGTCTTTCCAACCTCAAAGATTGCCTTTTTCCTATGATCTCTCAATACCTTATGCATTCTTTTTGTTCTGTTCCTTACTGTTTGATCAGATTCACCCAGCCTCTTCTCAAATCCCCACTATTCACAACCCCATTCCTCTCCCTGTGAAGAGTGACCTATCTATTTCCCTGCCATTGGCCAGAGGAGAGATGAGAATTGATTCTACTTCGAGCGACTGCTTCTATCTGGCAAAGTAGGAAGGGCGGGCAGTTAGCTGGGGTCTAAGTGAGGTTGTCGATCTATCTATTTTTGAGATTTGACGAAAAACTTTGCTGTTGAGTCTGTGGCACCGAGTGGGACTGGACTCCAAAGAAATTAAGCCAAAGTGACTGGAGAGACACAACATAGCGGAAGAAGACAAATGAATATCCAAATCCAAGTCGTTGTCCTCTTTATCACCGCAAAACTAGCATGAGAATCGGAAGCCATTTTGGAATTTTAAAGGTGACCATAGAATATTGTTTTTAAAATAATATTTCACTAAATAAAAATGACAGAATCTTCTTCTTCTTCTCCTTTTGGCTTTTCCCTACAGAGGTCGCCACAGTGCATCACCTCCTGCATCTAGTTTCCTCTTCCCTCACACCAACTACCCTCTTTCACTACGACCGTAAATCTTCTTTTTGGTCTTTCTCTAGACCTTCTACCTGGCAGTTATAACCCCACTATCCTTCTACCAATGTATTCACTATCCCTCCTCTGTACATGACCGTACCATCTCAGTCTGGCCTCTCCAACCTTACGTCCAAAACATCTAACATGTGCTGTCTCTCTGATAGACATATTCCTGATCCTATCCATCCTCATCACTCCCAAAGAGAGCCTCAACATCTCTGCCACCTCTACGTCTGCCTCTTTTCTTCACCACCACTCTCCAAAACATACAGCATCGCTGTTCTCAAAACTATCTTCAACACCTTTCCTTTCATTCTGGTTGATATTCTTCTATCACATAGTACCCCTGATACTTTTCTCCACCTGTTCCAACTTGCTTCAACTCACTTCTTAACCTCAAATATAAATTTCAGAATATTCCATCATATTTTCATCACATATATCACATTTAAGAACCATAACAAGCGCCGCTTACCCATCAACTTGCAGTTCACATAATCAAATGCATGTTTAGCGGACTTCATGGTTTTAGAAATTTCTTTTTCCTGAAAATTATTAGTACACTGAAATACAATTTGTATATTTCTAATAATGTCATCACCTGATAATTGTGTTCTATTTTGCATAAGTTTCAATTTTTTTAATCTAGCTTAATGGGTAGTGCTGTGTGAAGTGTGAAGCTCATTAATTTTTTCACCATTTCCCCCTCCAGTCTAAGTGAAATATTGAGTTATTTATAAAGGTTTTAATAGAGGTCTTCTCTAGTCTCTCAGCTGCATTCCATAAATTCTGATTATATAATAATTTAAATCATGGAGTAAAAAGTTTTTTTTTTTTAATAGATTTCAATAATTCATAAAAACCTGTAGTGAGAATAAAGGATGTTGGTATCATAACAGCCCATATTAAAGAAAAAAAACACAACAACAAAAGTTTTCTCTATTTCCAAAACATTACAAATCTTCATTCTTGAGGCCGCTGTCAGTACTACTTTACAAGACTGTTTGCCAACCTCGGCTGTTTTACACAGCCCACTAATGTACTCAGAAGCGGGGGGACCGGGTAAGCGTGGGAACAAAGAGAACCTAAGCTTTATTGTATTTCCTCCGTATGTCATTTGCTTATCCAATCAAATTTTACCAAGCGTGCGATCACACATGTGTTTTCACAAAGACTGAAAACCATATTGTGCATATTGAATTTGGGTGAGATGAAGAAACACACTCAACAAAGTCCTGACCATACACCAAAATCAGTCTATTGAATAAAACAAATATTATTTAGGATTTCATTTCATTTCATACACTGGCAAACTGAAATGGTAGAATAATTACTTCAGCATAGTCTTGTATCTGCGATGTAAAACATCTGATAAAAATGTGTTGTTTTTTTTTATTTGTACGTCTGAGTGACTTTTAATACAATTCAGCTCTGATTTCCACATGTATTACGCTTTCATTGTGACCCACTGGATTTATTATGAATGACTACAACTGCAAATTATAATTCACCAACAAAGATGCAACGTTACAATTGCACAATCCACATTCCTTAAAGATTCCATGCAGACATCATCTGATTAAACAACATTTGTTGTATAAGGTGATCACTCACTTGAAATCTAACTCTCTGCTCATTACTTCTTTTGAGGATAGTTATCGATTGCTGAAAGTACACTGTATTATGATAAAAGCTAGTGTCTGGAAGGGAAAATTTACTTTGACATTACTTTTACCTGAGGAAAGGCAGTGAGAATGAGTTTGCTGAATTTCCCCAATGAGCAATAGAGAGGTCCGGCCATATCTCACCTCCCAACTGCTGGGTCATGATGCAGACAGGTAGAATGAGTTCAATATAAAGATATGAAATATTCAGCAACTTAAAAAGCATTCCATCCTTTCTACAAATCCAAGTAAAGAGGGAGTCACAGTGTCTGCTCATGTGCCTTCACAATAAGACATACATATGAGTATTACATACATATGTGCATCAAAAAGAACAGCGATAGTTTTTATAGGCACTTATAAAGAGATGTTTAAATTTCTAATGGTGTTGGTGACAGATAATCATAACAAGCCAATTGAGTTTGTGTCACTGTGGCTCCCCCCGACTCAATATAGTATTTGCAGATGGCTGACAGAATCTTGGTCTCAAAGGAAGAAAAATCTATTCAGTGTACTAGGAACAAGAATCTCTGAGGAAAAGCATCCATTGCAGACACAATAAAAAGTGTCAAACACACCAACAAGGGAAAAAAAGAGAGATGAGAGGAAGGGCTGCAGCACCATGTTCATATAGATATCGGAGATGAAATGCTGTTAAAAGTGTTGGAGGCAGCTATCTGACAAATACTAACGGAAAATCCTCCAATGCCAACAGAGCAACTCTTGTTCAGTGAGCAACAACACAGAGGGCATAAATGACTGGACTGAGCTCATTAATCTTCTGAGGCGGGGCCAAGGAGATGAGATGAGATCAAACACTGATCCAAAAGGGATAGATACCAAAACCAGCTCCGACCCCCATCCCTGTTGAAGTGAGCTTGTCACATCTTTACATGTCAGACGCTAATCACAAATTACTGATCACATTAATCTGCTGCTGAAGAGTGAGCTTCCCATGGATGTCATACATGTCTGGAGGCAAAAAATAACTGTGTATATGTAAAAGATGCAGAGCAAAGTACATGAAGTCAAGATGTGCAGGTTTTTAGCCATTGCATAAAAATGATGCTGAACATTAATGTGACTGCGATGGAGGAGTTGAGGAGGACATGAACCGCTATTCTTTTTACTATTGATATTTTAGTAGAGGGTATTGTTACCACTGCCAATAAGATTCTCCTTCATTATTTATTTCATTCAATCTGGACAAACATCACGGTATGACAGCAGCTAGCTCTGATTTTAACATGCTTGTATCATCTCACTCTCGGATGGAGAGCTGTGAAGATGTTAGTGTCAAAGGTTTCACTTTTATCATGACAAAATTAACTAGTTAATAACTGAAGGGTAAGGTTGCAGCCAACTAATGGTTTGGAACCCAAAATGTTCAACTGTGCGATAAAAAAGAAATTGCAGTTAAAATATCTTTCTTACTGAAAACAGCTCTATGAAAATTCTAATTATTTTCTCTGAATTCTTTTATTGGGAAATCCAAAACTGTTGATGTTGCTACAAAATGTTTTGGGTTGGATGGTAACCCCCGTATGAACAACCCCAAATGACCTTGGTCCTATAGGTGATCCAGGATAACTAGACCAGGCAAACCTTGCTCCAAGTGGTGGGAAGTTACAGTAAGTCTTGTCTTGGTTATTATTGGCTAGAAAGAAACTCAAGAGACCTTCAACCATAAGTCAAGATATAACTAATTTAAAATATAAAAGTGGACTTTTTAACACAGCTCATTTTTAGTGAGCAACCATAATTATTCTCATGTACCCATGGAATTTCAAGGTGTTTATTTCTGAATGTGATTTGTTGTGGTCTTAAAAATAGTCCCTGGTGGTCACTACTTAGTATTCTGCTCACAAAAATTAAATCTTCTGTTCTATCACACCTAGCAAATGTACATCACAAGTATAGGAAATGTTAAACTATAAGCTTCCCACTCAATTGCAAGTATGTACTTTGTCAGTTGAATTTACAGTAATCACAAGCAGTGTATATACTGATGGCCGGATGTATTGAAATTGTAGAAAAGGATAATGAATTTCTGTTTAGGGACCAAGAGCTTTGATATATGCTTTACACGGCTTTACATATGTGCAAAATAAAAGCAAAACTAGCTTCACTGTACACACAAATTGAACATCAGTCAACATGTAGAGAGGCCATTCCACTATGGTTCGGTGGTCAGTGGACCTGATGTGGAAGAATACCATCAAACAGGGTGCCTATCTGAAAAAGGATTACGGTTGTACATGGTTCTGATTATGCAATATTTATCGTATCTTTTCTCAAGGAGCAGGGCACATGAACTTGGAGAACTTTCAGAACCAAAGGATTAATTTGCACGCAATGGGATTAGCGCACAGATCAAAGAGAAGGGGTGTCATGGGAGTCTCCAGAAACCGCTCTGCATATCTAGAATAGAGATTTCTCTTTGCTGTGTACTATTGCTATTTTCATACTTATATAGAGAGGGGAGAAAAAGAAACATCAAGGGGAACTTAAGCTGGAGAAGAATATAATTAACTACATGTATACGCAACAAAACCCGGCAGACCAAAGCAAAATTAGTATACAAGGAAGAACAGAGTCAACAGCAACTACAACAGAGTAAGCTAAAACATACATGTGGATTTTCTTGCCAGCTCAGTGAAAAACTTGAGACTGAATAATGTTGGTTACTCATGGGATAGCTGAGACTTGAGACAGCAGTGCGGCAGACTGGGACTTAATGTGCTTATTTTTGGATTTTTCGGAATAAACTGAAACTATCATACACATTTGCTCTTTTGCAGTGCAGCTGTCTACCTTCGAGACATGCAAGTTATGTAATCTTCTGGATGAAGACAGGAAGTATTACCTTTAACACTCGCAGACACACATTTCCGCACACAAGTGTACACAAGACTGAGAATCACCACTCTTACCGTCACAGTCACCCAAGTGGGCCACGTTTCCCTGTTCGACATCTTGCTCAAATGGCAGTCTGCAGAGGAGAAGAGACACAGTCATTCATCAGGAGACACAAAGCCACTCAGACATGGATTCACCACAGATCTGCTCTGATAGTGAAAAACTATCTCAATGTCAGAGCGGAGGACCAGTAACAAGGATCGTATATCTACAAGTTCCTTTAATGGTTAGATTGTGGAGGTCAGTGTGACTTGGCACAGGGCGAGTGTCAAGTTAAACACTGAAAAGCAGAAGAACAGGTTTTGTCTCTGGCATCTGGGAATTGATCACTGTTTAAATTTAAAGATTTTTCATATCTGAAGGGTTATTAATTAAATATTTAAATGCAGAAATAATTGGCTTAGTTTAATAGCAAATTAGTATTTGAGGTTAACCTTTACAATTATTCCTGTGCTCTTGGGCATTACAAGTACAGTTTTATCTGAAAAAAAAGTTTCCTTTACTTGTTTACTGCGTTAAAAAATCTTCCTTTAGCCAGCTGTAAAGTTAGTGTTCAGACAGAGACATGAATTTTTCATTTTTTACTTTTTTATAGACCAGCTTGTTGGCTCCAAACCCAGCTAACAACACTTTTGTTTTCTCTCTCCATACACCGCAGGGAATAGCTGGCACTTTAATGTGAGTGTATTTGAAAGAAAAATAATTTCAAGGTATGATGCAGTTATGAGGCCAAACACTCTGGAATTAGACCTTCCAAAGCTGCAGCCAAAAGGCCCAGCCGGCCGGGGAGGATCTCTCCTTCGAACTGACCGATTGCTGGCACGGAGCTTGCAAATACAGACTCTTAAGACAAGCTGTTAAAAACTTTGGGATGTATTTCTTTAGCCTTTACTGAAGATGAAAGTACGAATGTCAAAAAAGGTTCATGTGCACTTACCTGACAATGAAAAAAACAGCACATTTCAATGGGAATTAATTTCATGTTGTGATTTTAGTATCAGATTCTAGAAGGGCTCTGTGTAAAGTTAGGGAATTAAACTGCAGGTGAAAATTTGTTTTTTGCAATGTTTCTGATAAAAAATCCTGCGTTACTCATTATGAGCTTTCCTCATAATCCATACATCTACGAACTGATGATATACATTGTTTCTATATGAACAGAACCCAATAGACCACACATCCCATCTGGGCAACAGGGGAGTTTGGAAAACCCAAAGGACAATGGCACATCGCAAGAAGAGGAAGGTTAGAGGAAATGAGAACCACTCAAAAATCAGGTGCGGCCCAAGAAAAACACAAGTACATTGAGTCATGGCTTTTATCAAGGAAAAACAACGAAGGGGCAATGAGGAACAGACGGTGAACGGGTGTGCAGATGTGCATTCATGTAAGAATGTGCACAAACACAAACATGGGATCTTGTTTTTTCAAGTAAGCAAAGGAAACTTTTATTATTAATTTATTGAAATTAATTCAAAAGTATTTACTGCAGATTGATATAATCCGTCAGTGTTAATGTATCGAAGAAAAACTCCTTAGATACAAACTTAGTCAAACTTGGCTCACTGTTTTGCTTAACATTCACCAATGGAGAATCCATTGTATCACTTGGCAGCAGATACTCCTGTGCAACTTGATGAAACCTGACGTAATATTTTAAGGAACATTTCTGAACATTTGATCTTCATACCCTAAGGAAAGAGAGTGCGTTTTGAATGCTGGTAAATGGATGAAGAGATGTCACTTTTCTTGTTGATGCAAGAGGATTTCATTTTCTCACATATGTAGACTTTAATATATTAGACAAGACTAATTAGAATTGGATGCAGATCAGTCTGCGCCCTCTAGGTGCCCTTCATTTGGCGGAAAAATGTGAATTCATCACGAAACTTGGCCCCATATCCTTAATCCAAGATTTGCCTCATAGAGGTATGTGCTCTATAGTGAATCTTGTGTATTTTTTTGTGAAGGTCCCTGAGTCAGGCATAAATAAAACAACTTATAGTTCACACAGAACTATTGGTTGTTGCAGCACAGCTTTATCTGGCCAATTCTTAAACAACCAGCACACGAACTGTCTGGTGCCGAATTTAAGTTGTTGGGACAAGCGCCTAAGGAGTCAGTTCGCTGTAATAAGCTAAAAGCTCAAGGAGCAGCCAGCACTCCTGCTTTTAATACCTAAAAACACTGTGACAAATGAGTCCAACTATGAACCTACAGCGGTTGTCATCTTAATAAAGAATAATGTTTTTTGTTCTGCCTCTCATGCACTGTGGGTCATTTATTTTGTATACATTACATGGCTGCGGCTCTGCCAGTGTATGTGCAGGCTTACTTCATTTCCAACACTTTTTCTCAAATATGTCAGATCATCGATTAAAGGTTTCATATTAACATGAAGATGATATGTAACGTGTTTATGATTGCTGAATACTGTTGACTGAACAGGCTGGAAATCTAATTTTTCCATAAAAGAAGCTCAGTTTGTCGGTGTTACCCACAGTTTACTAGAAAAAAAAGAAAGTGTGTCAACTTGTTTAGCACTGCATGAACAGAAGTAAATCATTTTACCATGGAGTAATATTAATCATGCATGTTTGGTTCAGTGGAAATACACAAGACTGGCTTCCCTCTTCAATCAACACGATATCTACTTGTGTTGGCATTAAAAAAAAGAAAATATTTTCATCTAAGGAGCTGCACAATTATAACTTATTGTTTTATATTACCAGCTGACGTGTCATCAGTTTGTAAAGAAAGCTTGTGCTATTCCCAAAAGGGGAAATCCGTGGCAACTCAATGCGAAATCGATTGTCGAGTTGACTGCCCTTGGTAAATCAAATCAAGACCCACACAGAGGCCTTTAATAGCATAAGCAGGCAGCCTGAGGTGGTCTTTATGGCCTGTGTTGTCTGTTCTCTTGGCACTACACCTGTGTTTGGAAAGCTTAATTCAATGGGCAGACAGAATAAAGAGAGATTCGATTTCACTGGAGTGAGCGGGAACGACTGGGCTGAGCTGTCCAGACAGACTCCCACATTTCAGTAGCAGGAAGAGAGAAAGGTCACACACACAGACGTTCATTTGTTTTGATGTGCAGACAACTCCACACATGCCTGCACACACTCAGACAGTGTGTAGTCTGAGTGTATGCAGGCATGTTTATAACACAGCTTCAAAAATAAAATAAACATACGCACAAAATCTCTCAAAGTCACACGTGGCTTTACGAGTCAGAGCCAGATAAGTGAAAGAACATGGCTTTTTTTAAACAGCAGCAGCAGCAACAGCCATGTTGAATCAATAAGTCCAGAGAGCAGACTGTGTGACAGGCTACTCACTGGGCACAGATGTTATGGAGAGGCTCAAATAATTGTGAGGAGAAAAAAAAACGGACACAGTGATGAATGGCAACTTTCTGTGCTTTAAGAACTAGGTGTGTTGTGGGAAATACAATTTTAGTTGAAGATAGGTGGACAGACTGCTAAGGTATATGTAGCAATTGCATCCTACATGCAGACCACAAAGTGTGTGTGCGCGTTTGTGTTTGAGAAAAGTAATCTTACCTGGTCCCGGGCCTGAGGAAAGAGCAGGTACTCCCTCTTGTCCAACCACAGTACGGATCTCTGGAAGCAATACAGCTCCTGCAAAGAGGCAACAACTTTTAATAACAATTTCAAAGTTCGATTAATCCGTGCTTCAATATACAAGGGTACTATAGTCATTAGCACATCTGTACCAATTTTGTACAAATGTATCACAGTTCTCTACTTTACATATCATTTCTTAAATCATGGGAAGCATTTTTAGATTCATTTCCTAATTCCTAAGAAGATATTGATTTCCATTATTGCCTCAAACCCAATTCATAATGCTATAAAGTTATTTCTGTGATGCAAAATGTTTGGAGCTGGAATGAGGTAATGCAATTGAGAGCGTTCTGTCTTCACTGGAACATTTAGACTGACTAAAAGCTCCAAAGCTCCAAAAATGCTTGTAGCTGGGCTGTGATTTCAGATCCATCTGACCAAAAAATCTTGTGTTTTCCAAGTCTAGGGTCTGGACAGTAAGGGAAACAAATTTGATTCAATTAAACTGAAATCAATTCCTGACTACCACGGTTGTTGTAAAGCTTTTTGCTCACAGGTTAAAAGGAATCACAAGAATTCTAAGTATACAAGTCAGACACAAATGGGGGAAGTTTGCAAATCTCTACTTTTAAACCATATTGATGGTCTATGTTTTTTGAATTACTTGCAGGGAAATTAAAGCCAAAATGAATCAATCCCCGTTGACTACAATTGCAGTTGAAATAGATTTACCTGACTGCACAGCTCAAACTGAGTTGGATAGTCACCTGATTAATTCTCTAAACACTATTCTAAAGTGATGGACTAAGTTGAAAATAGCAAGACCTTCAGAATAGGTTGAGGCTGTTGTGAAAGTAAGTCATTACTCTGAGACTGTGTCAATAGCCCATATAAAAAACAGAGTGTATTTAACCATGCTGAAAAAAGCAAACATACTCAGAAACACATTCAAAGCTTAAAACCTCAAGCTGCTGAAGTGTGAAATCTTCAGCATGCATAAAGAGCATTGCCTCTTATATTCAGAGCTAAATGCATAAATGTACACAATAAACACACCTCCAGAGCATTTGCGCTTTCTTAATGTCCTTGGGATTACATGTTCGTCTGACTCACCTGCTTCAGGGAACACACAACACACCTGATTCACTGGAGTGTGTGTGGGTCCTTGTGTCACAGGCCACCTTAACATGTCACATCCACATGCCTAAACTTTCTTACTTTTTTACCCCTTGTATCGTATTTTCTGATCTCCCCACATTCTTCCATTACTTATTCTCCCCTTTTGAATATTCTCTAAATTTATCTATGTAGATACAGAGAGAAATATACAGCGCTTATTTATTTTTTTAATCTTGTTTTTTTAGTCTGATTCAAAAGGGATACTATTGTATTGCCTGAACTCACATTAAATACACAGATTACTCACAGATTACTACAGTTTGAAGACTGAATCAAAGCCGTTTACACCGGTGAAGTAATATACTAATAATTCCTATTGCAGGTGGATCTGTTTCTTCCACAAGCTTTAGAATCCCTTGTCGTGTGGACTCATTGTTTCATATTTGCAATGGAAGACGAAGAAAGAAAGAAGAAATGCCTTTATTGTCACATACAGTTATGCATCGAGCACAACATCAGCAAAATTTGACCACTGCATCTAACCCATCATGGATGCACCATGAGCAGAATGAGCAAAGGAACAGCGCCAGGGGAATGGTTAGGGGTTCAGCGTCTTGCTGAACAACACTTCGACAGGCTAGGAGGAACCGGGAGTGTGTTACATTTTCAACTTGTAAATATTATAATTATATTTCAAATAATTGCGCTGCATCTGTGATACATTATGTATAATGAGACTAACAAAAAGAATAAAAATATAAGATGATGGAAATCGAAATAATTTAATATGGTTGCGCACACACAATCTCAAATAGCCCTGAATAACACAAATAGAATGGATAACAGTTTCCGCAAGTGTGTCCTATTTGTTTTTCCTCCTCATTTAGCAAATGTTATTACCTTTTCACACATTAGACTTATAAGCAGTTAATGAAATGTAATTTTGCTCGCTGACTCAGTGACAGATGTGGTAGATATTCTGGAAAACTGTGGTCTACTCATAAATTCTCTGCTTTTTTTTGAGAATGAATATTCGGTAGCTTAACTGCTCTTCTTTTGTTCATGTATCTGCAGTATTCATCGTGCACTTACTTCATGCATCGGGAGTAGAGCTGACATTGTGCCACGGGCACTCTGACCACGCAGGAGGGGAAGGCAAGGAGCAGAGTATGACTTGCCCGGTCCAGAGTCAGAGACAAAAGCTGCCTGGCCTGTGGAGAGTTTTCAGCACACCTGCAACACGCACACCAAGACAAGCACAGAACCACACTGTATTAGGCAAACTCGACTCCACAATTAACCAGGCAAAATAGGAAAATGATAAAATAATAAGATAAATAAAATAATTCTCAACAATTCAATGTGAAGAACAACTAAACACAAGAGTGATAATGGATGTAAAGCCAATGAGCCATCCATGTACCCTGATGCAATAATGCCAACCTGAATACACACTGTACTGATTTTTTTTAGGTCCAAGGGCTCATTGGCCTATGGCCAGGAGCTGAATCTCCTCCGTTTGGCCCTTAAAACTATGATCTATTGCTCAAACTTGGCTTTAGCATCTGATTTGTACTTTTTTAATGTACATCTGCTCTCATGCATTGGTTGTATCTGGATGCTTTATGGTAATAACATAGCAGTAGGCCTGCAGTCATTAAAAATAGTCTATCACGCTGCAAATGCCAAGTTATGCGTCATTCTCCACAGCCAATATCAAAAAAGATAGGGAAATAGGGGGGAAAAAATATTGAGTCACCGACAGAAAAAAGGCTCAACAAATAAAAAAAAATAGAAACCAAGATATAAAAATAAAACCGGGACCAGCAAGTGGAAGAAAATACAGAGGACCGGGACCAGCAAGTGGAAGAAAATACAGAATCTTTACTTTATTGTCGCATAGCTTTTCTGACACTGCTTTATTGTGTCACCAAGCCACTTAGAAAAAACAGAGCTGTAGGGGATGCTTGTATTTATGGTTCTTTTTCAACATAACCTAAATGTTATTGTAGGGATTAAAACTTTGTTTGTGAGTGAAAGTTGGGGTTGGAGGTGGCTTGGCCTGGAGAGTGAAAAGAATTTTGTGCTCCCTGTTTCAGCTACAATGACACTGATGGTGGGCTCACCATTCGAAGGCACCACACAGTGTCTACTCCACACTGGCTCATTCATCCAACAGCCCCTCATTTCACCAGCCACACCTATCAGTCTTTGGTCAAATCTGGAGTGCCACAAATATGCTGAGACACAAATTGGACAGCATGTTTTGAAAAGGGACCTGAATCATTAGACATTTTGTTGCTCAAAAGGGAGAAAAACAGCACAAGTAGATTGGCTTTACACACAAAAGGACATTTCTACCCTGCTTGCTTTGTTACTGCAGAATCATGCCACGCATAAGAAGGTGCGCTGTTGCTACGGAATCCATATAATGTTTAAAATCATCTTTGAAAAGTGCCAGTTAGTCTCACTGTAAGATAATCACCAGCTAAAGGATGCATGTCTGTGAAAGTCTTTCTTCCCTCCTCCCTGCAGCAATCTCCCAGGTGTAATCCTGCATTGCATCTCAACAAAGAGCTAGAAGACAAGAATGATGACTGAAAAGTCATTGTACTCAGTATTTATTACCTAGTAGTGGGTATCCATTGATGCCTCAAATCCACTTGTCTTGTCCAATATGTTCATTTTGAGTGTGAAAAGTACTGAGACGATCTTTTGTCAGAAATACAACATTAAATCAGCCTAAAGACAAGGGTCAATTTCCCCAAACCGTATGACTTTTGTAAAGATCAAGGCTGATTACAGCCTTACTACATTTCGATCCATTTTAGTTGCTTTTCCCTTAATTCCTTTTACATGTATGACATTTATGAGCTCATTAAAAGATGTTCAGATATCTGATAATGAATATTAGGCTTAAATTCCATTCTTTATTTTTTGCCCTATTTGTATTCCTCGCATGGGGTTGCAGTATTCCCCTCCAGCACAATTATGTGCATCTCTCAAAGGATCAGTGAGGTTTTCTGCATAATTCACAGCATGCCATGTTTCCAGGACATGTCATGTTTCTTTTCTTTACAGGTCTCTCTTCCTGGGCGTATCACCTCACCAGCTCCTCTTGCTGTGTATTCATCAACCTGAGATGTCATTTAACCCTTTCCTCAATAGCTTACATGTCTTTTTCTCAGGGAGCTATTTTCCATTGAGTTCTACAGATCCGTGCCTTAAAAAACAAGATTTTGTAAAATGTCCTTTTTTCCGCTTTAAAACAGGTAGAATGAAAATAGAAAAAGGAAAAAAAGATTCTGTTTGTAGATCACAATGAAACCAGTGGTACCAACAATTTAAGTAATTATGCTGTGTCAATAAAAGGTCAAGTGAACTGATGCACAAACACAAAAATGATCATGTTGCACAATAGTGACAAAAAATTGACAATCCTGATGCCTCATTATGCATATGTGTGCCACAAGGCATTTAAAATCTTGATTATTTAATGTTTAATTCTTGACTCACAGCGACCGCTTTGAGAAGTAGACACCCTCCCTCAGAGGATAAAGATAAAACCCCGGGAGACTTGCCTTCATCCTTAGCATGTCTACCGAGGTGTCAGGTCTATTCACTGCACAGCTCCTGCTGGCCTCTGTAACGGCCATCTGGTTTTCACACAAGTTTACTTTCTGGTTTGTGACGTGCACCAAATCTGTGTTATCTAATATACTACGAAGTCATAGACAAAAGAAAAGCATTCAAAACAAACGTTAAACACAAAAATAAATTAAAGATGGGGTAAAGACGAAAACATTGTAATAAAATACTGAAATTAAATATTTTCAGTATAAGGGAAAAGCCGAAAGGAAAAGAAGAAGTATTTATACAAAGTCAACATGTATATTAATTAAGTGAGGCAGTGATTCAGCTGTACGCCGGTTTGACCTTGAGGAGTCCCAACCCACAGCACTGAAGCTAAAAGAATAAAACTTTAGTCCTCTTTTGGTTTAACCCTCACGATATTTTGTGTAGCAGCTTAAAAGAGTAGATTCATTGTTCTTAATATAGTTCATACATTTGCTCAGTGATGCTTTGGCATCTTACCTCTGCGGGTTGAATCCATCCAGTTCCTCCAGGAAGATGCTACTACTGGTGACCGTATTGTCCTGGTTGGGCATGATGAGGAACTTCAGGATAGTCCCTCTACTGGAGCCCAGAAAAAGGATGGTGCGGTTTCTATGGGGCCCTGCTTCTGTGTCCACCACAATCTTATTCAGCTGGTACCTGCGTAAAGGCAAATATAAAAAGTCTGGTGACGGCAAAAATGTATTTGGAGCGTTTCATCCAGATCAGTCTTTAAGTATAGACAAACAACTCCTTAAGGCCTGATTTATATAATTTACATTGCAATGCTTGGTACCGCTTTGACTGTAAACAATGGAATCTTGTGAAATTAAATTGTATTTTTTCTCTTGACTTAATGAACAATTAAATTATTCCACAATGAAGCAACTGCTCATCAAATTTGCATAATAAACTAATTATGCTGGACTTTCTGCCATTAATAATATCAAACGAAAAATGGGCCACTCTCGGAACAATGGAAGATTGTTGTGGACTAGAGTCTGGTGTGTTCGAGTTGACAGAAAATAGGAGAAGCCGAATTGCAACCAATGTTTAATATTCCATATACATCTAAACCCCATAATCCCCCAGGAACTAGCTCGCAGTGGGATCTCATACTGTAGATAAAAGAAGTGAGAAGGGATATGGGAGAGTGGAAGAATGAATGTTTTCGGGTGTGGGTGTTTGGGGGGGGTGTATGTGTGAGGGCGAGAGAGACAGAGAGAGAGAAAGAGACACAGAGCAGACAAACTTCCACAGCCCCAGCAGACAGTCAGGCCATATGTGTTTTTACATTATTATGTCGTAGAAATTATAGTTCTATCCATCTAATTTGTTTTCGGGCAAATATGTTTTGAAGGAAGTGTAATTGCTGCCCGGATTATATTCAATGGCTGATAATGCAGTTGTTTTGTTTTGTTTAGTTTTGCTTTGTGGATATTGTAAAGATTTAGTATTGCACAGACTTTTTGTGAGGTAAGGATTATAAAGTGCAGGAGTTTTATGAGGTTACGGCTGAAGATATTCTCATTTCTGCTCAATGTTAATTGCATCTCAGCCTGCACGTCACAACAACTTAGACCACACTGATGTCTCTTAAAAACATTTTTAGGCCTGAAAATTAAGTTGAAGATTTAAATTATGTTACAGTGACAGTGGATAGATATCTTGCCAATATGGATAAGTAGTTGAACAGCAGTGAGATACAAATCCTAAATTAGCGAAAATATTTCAATGACAAATGTCATTTCCAGCGCAAGTGCACGAGTTTGGTCTCACCTGACCATGGTTTTGACAATCCACGGTCTCTGCCCAAGTGACGGGACAGCTTCATCCATCAATGGATGAGTCTTGACAAAATTCAGCATCTCATCGGGGAAAGCATTCGAAGAATTAAACCTGGAACCCTGAACAGCACAGCCTCCCGGTCTGGAGGAAAAAAGATTCCACACAGGTCTGGCAGATGCGACAGAGATGAAGCAGCATACTTACATCAACTTTCCGACCTCACCAAAAATGGATGTAGCTAAGAAAGCTGTCAAAAGTGTCTGACCAAGTGAATTTTATTTGGTCAATGGACACAAAAAAAATGAAATTTTTGCCACGTGACCAATTCACTGAGATCCAGATGTGTTTTAAAACTGGAGAATTGAAAAAAGAAGATGTGGACTTGTAAAGTTATTGTTATTCTAACTTGAAAGGGAAATGTAGCACCAGGAACAACTCAATTGGTGCTTTCACAGAATGTAGTTCACATTTGCATGAAATGGAAACCCCAGCCAGAAAGGACGAGCTGCAAACATTAATTTCGAGCCAATGTTTTGCCTGACCTGAATATAGGTTATTCATAGCAGGGTTTTCTCTGATAAGAGCCTGAAGACAGATGCATAATTTGATTACGACCATCTGTACCTTGGCTTGGGGATGACTTCATCTGAAACAGGCGTCCAAATAGACTCAGGTGATTTCTGCTCCTTGAACCTTCCATCAAACACAGTAGCCAACTGCTCCATGTCGAAGGCACACACAGCCGAACCCGGGATACTGGAGACAGAGGATGGTGAGACAGTGAAAGTGTGAATCAGATGGTTGATAAAACAATTTGAACCCCTACAAAATGACTGCCAGCCATGTGTGCAGTGACTTTCCTTTCTACAGAACATGTCACAAAGGGAGTAGGAGAAGGTAAGAGATCAGATAGATACCTGCAATTGAAAAGTAACTGTTATACATGGAAACGAATGAGGGTGATATACAAAAAAAAGTCACCACAAAGGGACAGGCACCTAGCAAAGATGAAAAATTGGATTCGGGCTGTTCATATTTTGGCATTCACTGTGTGGACACATAGGAAATTGCTGCTAAACCAAAAGAAAGACAGAATAAGATAGAACCTGTCAACTCTGTGGCTGAAGAATAGACATACAACGGATGCAATAGTTAGATTAGAGCTGTGGAAAAAACAACTGTTTTCTGGAAGTCTTGGAATATAAAATGAAAGAGGAAATGAGTCACTAAGTGTTCTGCCTTTCACATGAGGGGGAGATTCTCAAGAAGAAAGTGAATCCAACAGCATGTTCCAGTAAAAAGCCTGGTGCACCTCAGAGCATGTTTAACTACTGGTGAACCCCTGAGGGAACAGAACATCTGCTTCATGGAGTGTCCATGGTCTCTTAATACAACACAAACACACACACAAACACATACGCTTGTGATATAAAACTAAATCGACAGAGACACATTCTCTCAAAGCAAGTCAGACCACCTCATTTTTGTTGTGTGAGAAACAAGGCGCGACGGCAACTGAGAAATCGAGACGGGGGTGTCAGGCTGAGATAAGGAATGCAAAAATCTTTGTTTCTTGCTCTGAGACTTGGACCATGTCCGAGCTGATGACTAATGGAGTGTATGGTGTGAGAGCTAGTGGCTCAATGTTAATACCTCAATAGTGTACGAACATGACAAAAAATCTAGGGGACTGAGTCACACACAACCTGCTGCTATGCGGCACCCACACAAACCCCATCTGTATGTTTGTTTGGTTTTTTTATCCTCTCTCCTTCTTAATTGAAAAAAAATTACGTCTAACTGGTAGTTTGCAGGCTGGTGATTCTGCTGTGGAGCGTTTTTGTTGAGTGCCCCTTTGACAGCCACTGAAGGCTTTGCTTGGTAAGGCATTGCCTGAAGGCTGGATTCTGGCTCCAGCAGTAGGCAGGAGGCCGTGCTCTCCTGATGTGCCATTTGATCAGATCATGCCGAATCCCTCGGTACTTATCATTCACAGGCAGGGATATGACTCAAACCTGGCCAGCGTGGTACGGCTGCAGGCATATCTGTGGATGATACGTGCCTCTCAGGGCCCCAGGCACCAGATGTTACATGTGACATATCTGCCAAATCTGCACTGAAGCCAGCTTGCCTTCCGTTCTCTACCTTTTTTGCACTGTTCTTTGTCCCTCAGCTATTTCTATCTCTCTCACTCCAGGTCACTGGCTTTGCCCTGTATGCTCTGCATCTAGCCCAAGCAAGTGATGGGCTTTATCTTCCAAACACTTCTGCATTATTTCCCTAATACTCTGTAGTACTATCTCTTTGTTTGCTTTTCAGTACATTTGCACTTTACACTTTGAGATTGTATTGTGTTGTTCATGTTTAAAATGAGATTGTCTCACTCTTTCAATACCACAAAACTTGCTCCTTCCCCACCCTTTGACCAGAATGATGTGACACTATCTGGATAAGACAAACAAGGTTTGGCTTTGAGACAGACATGGAGGCATCTCTAATTTGTACTGACAAGAGAGAAAAATGGGGTGTCTTGAAAAAGTAGTTGGGGAGATGCAGTTGGCAGTCAGGAATTTGAAAATCCTGCACTCTGGGGTATGAGACTTAACTATCCTCAATGAGATTAAATAATTTCTATAAAAATGTTGAATTAGTGTGAACTTGTATATTTTTCTCAAATATAAGGCTTTTTGAAATGACAGCTTTCTTACTTGATTGGCCTTTATTTGCAAATAACTTGATACAGAGCCAGAGTTTAAGGTTTTCATATTGTGGTAAACCTCCTACAAAATTCCCTCCCTCAAGGAATTTCCTCTCCAACCTCACTGTCATTCCCCACTGTATACATGTGATCATTTCTGGATGAAGTACTGAGAAAAAGTACAGTTACTGCTTTGTGGATATACTGAGAACTTAATTCAGAAGCCAAACTGAGTAATATCAGTATAACATCCTTTAAGTATCATAATATTACTATAATTGAGGATGTTTGCCAGCTGGATTTTCTTTTTTTTTTTTTAAACTTTATTAATCCCTTGCGGGAAATTGCTCTCCGCATTTAACCCATCATGGATGAACCATGAGCAGTTGGCAGCCATCTAGCAGCACCAGGGGGGGTTCAGTGTCTTGCTCAACAAGACAAGCAGATTAAAGTGTATGTTGTTTTATTCTGCCATACATGTTAAAGGGCAATGTCATTGGATTGAGAGCAAGCAGCAAAGCAGCCTATTTTGAACTGATCTAAAACCATTTTTTGATAAGGAACTTTTTTTGTTTTCATTCTACAAGCAAACCAAAATCCTTGACTTGATCATTGACTTTCATAATCAACACATTTGGAGACCTGTTTTTACAGTGCAGGATAACTATGGAAGAGCTGCAGTCAGAAAAGTAACCATAAACAAATCAAAAAAACAATTTAAGATTTAGTGGACAAGATGAATAAAATCACATAAAATGAAAATAATTTTAGTGTGACATTGCTATTCAGTCCCCTTTAATAGCAGGACATTGAAAAGTCAAGTTCACAAACCAGGGCAGCAGGATTTGTGTAAACAAAGCCTGAGAATTCAAATCACAGAATGCTTTTTGCAAGATGTTGTCTTCTTAGTACACATGTTTTTACTGGTGTCCCTATCTCCATCCTCTTACATCCTCAGGAGTGTCAGCAACCCCAAGTGCTATATGCCTGCTCTCCTTCTGCTCCTTGTCCTCCCTATTTACCTCCCTATTTTTCCTCTGCTTTGTTTTCATAGCTGGACATTCTACTTTCTGATCTTGACACGTGGCTTTCTCTGCAACCAAAACCAAGCATGGTCTCCCACTCACAATATACACTTGAAGCTGCATGAGAGTTATTTTTCCCGGAATCCCTGAGTGATCCATTAAGCCTAATGAGCCCACGTCAGTCTACTCCAGCAGCAATATTTTCAGCTGACAAAATAAATAACTAGAGTTAACAAAACATGTTTGTTTTTAGTACCGGTTCACTGCAGCACAATAAGAATCACCATTCCATTTGACACTGGGTGGCTATACTTCTGACACACAAACACTAAGTTGCCAAGAAATGCAACAACTACTTCTACTCTCTTTCCTCTTCTTCCCAAACAGCATTCTTTTTCTGCTCCCTATTTTAAGTACGTGGACACTCTTTGACCTCCTGAGCACGAGAAGTTTGGGGTGTTAGTGGTGATCAGTAGGAAATCCAAATTCTCCTTTCATCCCTCTTTGAGGGGAAGGGCCTGGGGCTGAAGAGAAAGATGCACTGAACTGGAAACCAGGGGTGATTTTACCCTCTTGAAGGAAGGAAGGCAATAACCAAAGTAAATGCCACTCTCTAAGACCTAAGAAGCTGCTATTTGTCTTCAAAATTGACCAAAGAGATCAGAGGAGACAAAAATCTTCAGCATAGATTGAGCTGACTTTGAGAGAGTCCAGTGAACATGGACTCTCTCAAAGTCAGACTGTTTCATTATTCTCCAACTGCAGTCCCAAATAATCTGCTCAAGACACAAATGTCAGAAGGAAAACATACAACAGCAGTCACAGGTCCGGCTTCATGCTGTTTTCACTGAATGCTGCCAGCCAAAGCAATTTGTTTGGCAAGTGCTTACCCGGTTTGGCGCAGTGGGCCACAATGAGCTGGTGGGACTTCTGCAGCTCCCACCCCACCCCCCTCAACATTCATTTTATCATACATTAATTGACTTCCATCAAACATCACCGTAACCTGCATCTGAAGCCCCCCTTTGTCTCTGTGCAGTTCATAATCATTTAAAATAGAAGTGGCCGACCCAGGCAGGGGCAAGCGTGTTGTCAGCTGTTCTCCTTTAAATGCACTGAGTGTGATTGCTGCTGAAACCGAGTGTGTTTCTGTGTATTAGAATCAAGCCCCCCCACCCCTGCAGCCGGCCCAGCCCTGCTAAACATGCAGATAAGATGCAGCTGATGAAACAGTTTTCAAAGAATTGTAGGACACATATGTTGTCCATTACTGACTTCCTCATCCTTAAGTTTCTCATCCGTCTCTCCCCCATTGGATGACTATCTCCCTCTTTCATCACCTCAGTTTCATGGCCACTTTTTTTTCTTTTCTTTTTCCCAAATATGCCAATTTCCTTACCAGGAGGTTGAAGGGCTGACTGCTTCTGTTGCTTGTAAACAGCTGTACTCCAGTATCCGAAATTCGGGTGACAGTTACTCTGCTCGCTGCACTTTTTTGAGCAGCAAGTCCTATCGGTACACTTGCTGTACAGTACATTTTTAATAATATTTCTCATATTCACTTATTTTTTGTTCAGAGACAAAAATAGTTTGCACAGTTTGCATTGTTTTTAGTCCAGCAAACATGCAAGGTCTTTGTCCTGATCTTTAATTCACCACATCAAGCCATTCATCTCCTCTCCTCCACTCTCTTCTCCTTTCCTCTCCTCACCTTTTTTGTCTCATCCCGCCTACTCTCCATTGTGTTTCTGTCTGGCATGGTGTTACACAGATTTAATATCAGGTGTTGTCTTGGTGTGTAAAATACATCATTTTTCTTTGTCTGGGGGGGGGTAACACCCTTGCTTCTCCAGTCCCCTTCTTCAATCTCCTCACCTCCTCTCCTCTCCTCTCTTTTCCTCTACTCTTTTCTCCTCTCAAACTTCGCCAGCAAAACAAGATTTCCATCTGACTTTTAGTCCTCTGTATACCACCATGCTGATATATCTGTATGTCACATACAATATCTTTCACTTTTCGGTGAAATATGATAATGCTGATAATTTTTAATGTAATCTGAAGAAGTGTGACCATGTTTTAGAGGACCATCTAAGTCACAATCAAACATGTCATTTTGTGTATTTTATGTATGTGTTTCTCTGACCATAATCTCTTGTGTCTACAAGGAGGAAAATCCTCCCTATCCTTGCTGTCACACATATACAAAGGCCCAAAGCCTCTTATTAGAAGGCAGTGTGGTGTGTATTGATACACTGTTGCTGTCCTTAAGAGTGAAATTCCAAAAGACAAAGGGAAATGTGTCTTTTTTTGCCTGTTTAAAGGCAGGTGTAATGTGTCAATACTGCACCTGTTAGCCGGTGTGGAGAAAACGCCAAGGATGATATCCCTGCCATGCATCTTGATGATTGGACTGGTGGAGTGCAGCAGATTAAAATAGAAGTGAGAATCACCAGGAATGGAGCAATTTAAACGAGCCTTCAGGAACGAAGTCCACTGCTTCTCTAGGACACGTTGAGATCCACCCTGATCCCGTTTGCACACCCGAGCAACACGAGACACCACTACCTGTGAGGTATCAGGGACAGAGATGAAGAAATCAGCATTACCTGTGCAAAACCTAATTGCAACATACTGGCAGTGAAATCATTATACATTACAGAAATGGAGCTTACATATAAATTGAAAGAGATTACGGGGAATTGTGAAATAATTACAGAGCTTCGGGTCCCCTCGTCGAAAATCCATGAAAGCTCTTTCCAAAACCATGGTGATTGTTATGTAAACATCTGCATGCAACTAAAAATGCATAAACCCTGTTTTGATGTATGATTATTTCACGACAGAAAATTTAATCTAAAATATTCATGAAAGCTTTTTTGGACACCCTCACTCTGATAAGAGTGATGCTTGTTCAGTATTTTTTTACTCTGCTCGCTGTAAATATGTAAAGTTTCAGACCTTGTCTGAGCATTCCAACCAGTTGTAAATTGCTAACCTATTTGATGAAAGGGTCTTCTGGCACTGCCATGTTTCTTTGTAAGGGGTGACATTAGTTGTTTACTCACACTGTGATTTGTTAGCTAAGACTAACACAAAGATGAAAGGTCAGCAAAGCAGGCCAAACAGAGACGATATTGACATTCAGTTAATAGCAGTGGGGAGACATAAGACCCACATCATCTTTGAGGATAATGCAGTTCGAGGACACATTCATTGCCCAGGGAGCGATACAACTCAGTTGGCCACCTAGTAATTTGAAGGTTGCAAGTTTAATCCCTGGTTCCTCTGAAGACCATGAGTCTCCAAGAGTCAGACACCAAAGCTTTCCTGATGAGCAGGTTGGCCCTTTCCCTGTTAGCCTCCCCCACCGCTGAATTTGTGTGACCGAGGCTAAATTGTAAAGAGCTCTGAGTACCACTGAGGTAGAAAAGGTGCTATGTAAATGAAGCCCATTCACCATTTTCGAATATTCTCGGAATATTTGGCTGGCGGGACTGAGAGGAAGAGGTTGTATTTTTATTACCTTTTCCAGGTAATTGAACTCCATGGCGATCTCTCTGAAGAAGAAGTAGATGTGAGGTCCCCATTCCACAGCGCTAACAAAATATGGCTCTAAATAGCATGATAGGGGGAAATACAGAAACTGAATTGAATGAAGAGGAAAGGTTTGATGATAAGAGGTGATATTTAACAAAAATATCTAGTCCATTTACAAATGCATCCCTCAATCCTACGGCACTGAGGTAACATAGGGGCAATGAGAACGAGGCACAGGCCATGCTTAATTTCATGACATGGTGAAAGGAGATTTCACACCAAACAATAAGCACATTATGGCCCCCTGATGTTTCAGAGAACTCATTTCACACCATGCATATCGGCACCCTTACACTTTGGACTGGCTACAACTTGTGTGTCTGATACAGTGTATTTTTTACTGTCTTATTAAAGAATGATGGTGATCGACAAGACAGCTGCTGGCGCACTAAGCAGAACATAAATTTGCCAGACAGCTGACTCAGCCCTCTGCTACAGACATATGTATCGACTTGCGTGATGTTAAAAGATGAGGATATACCCCCATTAGACACGGGCCTGACAAGACGAGAAAATTGTGCTGGTGTACCTGCCATTGCTAATACACATATCTTAACACACACGCACATATACACAAACACAAACGCGCACAAGCAATCCAGGTACCTCTGAACCATTTGGAGTCATGCTTCACAGTGCGGAGAGCTGGACTGTCCCCAAGGCTGCGGTATATGACCGCATCAATGGCCAGGAAGTCTGTCACTGTGGCCGTAAACAGGTTCCTCTCTGACACACACACACAAACACACATGTAAACACGCACATACACGCATACACACACACACACATGTAAACACACACAGGTAGACACATTTGTGAGTGTGTGGCCTGTGAATTTTTGCAAAGGGGTTGATGTACAATTAATCAGAATTCAGAGTGAAGCTTTTAGTTTGACAAGCAATTTGCAGTTCTTATGTGATTAAATGTGACTTCACAGAAAATCCACACGATAAAATACTGTTTTTTTTACTGGATGATAGCTAGATGGTAATGGCAGGAGAGAAAGTGCTTAAGACAATTTCAGTCTCGTTTGCTGGTTTTATGGAAGTTCATTGTGGTTAATTCTGGAACATGAAAGAAAGTCAAGCATATAAAGCAGATTCAAAGATCAAATGTGGTGCACTACGAAACAGTTATACTTAGTCATTATCTGAAGTAATGTGGCATTCGATAACACATGTAGTTCCCAGCAATAACTAAAGCATCGCTTCGTTGATCAACTTCTTGTTTTAAAAATATCACATACAAATTTGAATTATTTCAAAACTGCGATAATAACGCTAATAAATATTATAATAAAAAGTGAATTCATACATTATAAAACTTTAAGTACATGGCAAAAAAATATACTGTCATCATCAGTAGTTTTTTCGTTCTTTTGGGCCACAAAATGATTAAGAAAAAAATCCTCAAGCCATTATAACATTTTAGCAAAATAATGCACTTAAAATTGGACATCTCATTAAGTACTTCAAACTAAATTCAAACTCTGCCATGAATCTGTACTATGTTCATTATCGAATGGCCCCATGGAGTAGTAAGTTAGATGATTTGTGTGAACAGTCATTGATGATAAACATTTGAAGCAACTTTTTTGTCTATGTCAAATTACTTGTTCGTAACATTCACAACATAAGCTAATTTATGTATGTATGTATGTATGTATGTATGTATGTATGTATGTATGTATGTATGTATGTATGTATGTATGTATGTATGTATGTATGTATGTATGTATGTATGTATGTATGTATGGCATTACTCATAAAAATCAAAATAATACGTTTTAATTAGATCACTGTTTCTCATCGCGACTAATTGACACAAAAGTGACATGTTGCTTAACTAAAATATATAGGTCATAACCGCAACCAATGAAGACCTACTGTAAAAACTTTTTATAGCTCCTAAATCATTTTCATTAACAATCAGAGGGAAACTTTCTCTTACCAGAAAACAGTGCTACATTGGCGTGTTTGGGGTCATAAGGGCATCTTGCCATTCCACTGAGAGTATCTCCCACCATCTCTAGAGTATCTCCCTGTTGCAGAACACAGGAAAACACAGGAAAAAACAGGATAGAAAAGAGACAAATGCAATATAAGTGTATCTACAGAACCTCCTTAAAACAGGGCACAAGAGAATGGCAATTACTGAAGAGAGTGTTACTTCCTGATGGCAATTAGGCGCCATAGCAACACCAACAACGCAGCAATGAACTCATGCATAAATGTAAATAAAATACGTTCACAACCACACAGTCAAAGTCACAAATTTGGGATACAGATAGTCACACCATTCATTTTGACCAATTTCAAGATTTTTCACACACCCTCTACATACTCATGATGATTTGTCTTTTCAAACCCCCTCTCCCCCGACTTCTCAGAATCCCAAACAAAAAAAGGCCTTAAAAATAAATCACATGAGAGTAACTTATGCAGCAGTTGAGTTCTCAATTATGATCATACAACTGGAAAAAATTACAGCTGTTATTTTTTTCAAAACACAAATATGAATAAAATTTTGGTTTGCTTCGCTAAGTAGTACCAAGAGAAACAAGATGTCCTACAAGAGAGAGACAGGTGTTTCAAAAAGAATCCGAAATATCAATAGACGCTGACAGAAAGGAACTACCTTCATGCCTCAGAATGATGTGAAATCAGCCAAGCTGATGATTAATATTTATGTGACATTTTTTCTTCCATGTCTCAAATTTGTAACTGTAATTAAGTGAGACAGCTTCTAGTTCGGAAGTGGAGCAAATCCGATGGGCCTGCATCAGTATCATGGAAGAATGAGGTCGGTAACTGCGGAGTCTGACAAATGTACGTTTGAAAGAGGACAACATCAGCCTACGCTTCTACGTTAGTTACGTTGGAATTCTGCCCATATTCTTTTTAACAGCTGAATCATTTTGCTTTCCTAACAACACTTTTTTGTTCTTATTCTTTGACTTTTTTGTGTTGTTCCTGAATGTTTATCCCTCAAAGACAACAAGCTTGGCAGAGTTTAATGACTGACCCCACTATGAAAAAATAAAAAATGAAAGAGCAGAGCTGCAAGGCGCTAACCAGACTATCATGGCCAACTGGAGGCTCAGTGTTTTGCCCAAGGACACTTTAGCATGCAAACAGGAGGCGCAGGGAAATCAAACCATCACATAACTGACTGTAGGGATGCCTGCTCTAATAACTGATCCATATATGTACACAGTATATGGTTCTATGACATGAAAATAAATTGGACCTGTCAAACAACAACTCGAACCAAGCTGTAATTTATGACCTGAACAAGCCTACTAATGTTGTTTTGAAAACACAGAAAACTAGGTGAGCAATTTATCATCAACATCAAATGGATCATTATGGAGGATGAATGGATGGGTCTCTCATAGACAGGTGACAGGTAGATCTGCAATGCCAGGTGTAATTGGTTTGTTTCAGCCTTACTCACAGTGTAGTTTGCACACAGAGGGTTAAAGGCATTGGTCCCACAGACAAACAGGCCACCGTGTCTGCTGAGTAACACCTTCATGTAGTTGCGGCACTCATCCTGGCGGGAAAAGAAAAGAAGGCACAAGTCAGTCATATTTCAGGGGTGAAACAGAACTGAAAAAAAAACATAATGACAGTCTGAATCGAAGCAAAACTTGATTTCTGTTTGAAATCTGATTATCCAAACAAACAGCTTTGTAAAATAAAGCTTTCCATTTTTTCCAATATTACTTTGTGATCACTGTCAATCATTGATACTGTCTTAGAGCAGCCTGCAAAGACGAAAGACCTCTCCAGTCACAAACCTTCATGCACTGCTGTTGACTGAAAGACACTGATCCAAAACCAGCCCCAGTACTTTGAAACAAAGACTACATTAAAAGCTCAGCACTTCATCTTGTCAATTTATACTTAATCAAGCGATATAACTTAATCAAATAAGTCTGATTCATTCTTTCATGCTTACTCGGACCAAGCAGGTCAAAGAACCATGTGATTTAATAGCAGCCTTTGGCCGAGAGTGCTAGAACGTATTAAATTTTGTTTTTGACATGAAATGGAGAATAGTAACTTTTAAGTTAATCTGATGCCACATTGTTTCCTGTTAGTCCTGATTGTGTTTTGAAATTGGAAATTACAATATCTACACCAAGAAACCAAAGAAAAATGGTTTTCAATGCACAATTCAGCAAATGCACTATTGCCAATATTTTTAGTTTCTCTGGCAACTTTGAAATGGCTTTCTCATTATTTACACACAATGACACCAGTTTGCTCATTGGAGTAATAATGATAGAAATAATCATTTACCATTATAATAATAGAGAAAATAAATATTGTCAAATCATAATAAATAATGTTAGCAATAACGGATAAACATTGTGTGTATAGCATTTTTCCTACAAAAGACGCCAATTATATTGCTCTTATCAGAGGGCAAACAAAGAAAAGCACTGAACACTAAAGTCTAGATCTTGATGGCATTAATTATCTGGCTGCAATGACAGCAGAAAACAGATGGAATGAATCAGGGAGCAAATGATCATTTAGTCCTAAAAGATAATGTGTTGGAAGATACAGAAATGAGAAACTAGGGATCACAAAGATGAAATGTAACGGTATGATGGCTGGCTTAGACCATTTGCAATACTACAGCAAAACAGGTGCATTGAAAACTGAGAATTGACTGGTGATGGTGGCTTCTTTAGCTCACACCGTTGAGAATATTCATGCTGGTTCGGATAAAAACATGTTGGAACACACAGAGCATCGCTGGGTGGATGAATCCTGTTTTCCTTGACATCTACGCAGTGGGCTCGGTGCTTGTGCATCATTTACTTGGGGGAAAACACGGCATCAGAATGTATAATGCGAAGAGGACAAGCTGAAGGAGGCAGGGTGATGCTTCGGATGGTGTTTTGCTAAAGAACTTTGGGGACATGTCATTAATACAATGACATATGCCTTCTACACAAACATTGTTGCAGACTAAGTATGCCACATCATGGATACATTCCCTAGGGGCGGTGGCCTCTTTCAGCAGGATAGTGTGTCCTGCCATATTGCAAAATGATGCAGGAATGGATTGAGGATCACAACAATGAGTTCAAGGTACTGTCTTAGCCTCCTAATTCCCAAAATGTCAACCAGTCCAGCATACGTCGGAGGTGCCAGGGAAATTGAGTCAGATTCATTGAGGTCCTACCTCATGACCTATGGGACTTAAAGGATCTACTGCTCATTTCTTGGTGCCAGGTATCACAGCTCAATTTCAGAGTTTGTGACTCAACAGGTCAGGGCTGTTTTGATTGGCAAAATGAGGAACTAGCCAGTATTAGGCCAGTGGTCATTATTTTATGGCTGATTAGCATATTTCCAAACATAAGAACCATATCAAATTATACAAATGTATATTCATATGTGGTCAATGCCACTAAATTCTGTACACAGGGTGCAGGGGTGCTAGAGCAATTCCCAGAGCACTTGTCTGCTAAAACAAAATTAAATTTTAAAAATAGTTTATTAAAAGCTAAAATAGCAAAGCAAAATTTTAGTTATGCTTATCAACATGTTTGCAACGATTACACAACTCATACATTTTAGCTGTGTTGCACACTATAGGGGTGTACTGAATTGTAATAGCCTGCTTTATTTTGGAGGACTGCTGAATGTGCTCCAAAGGACAAACCATTCATGAGGGGATTCAAAATGATAATCGGTGATTTAAGACAATACTAGGCAATTAGGGGTTTATGCACAGGTGGAGGGACTTTCAAATCAAATATAGATGACACAGGCAGTCTGTGGAAAGTGTGTAAAATGGGACACCAATGTTCTAGTTTCCTCATCTTGGCTAAAGGTTTAGCAGTGAGGTTTTGAATTAGCTGGTGTTCTTCAGTTAAATATTTGGACCAGAAAAAGAGCATTGCAGTAGAACTTGAAAGGTAAACATGAATGAGCTTCTCTGAATCCTGATGTGATTCGTACTATTGCTTTTTTCCCTTTCATCTCATGACAGCTAAAAAAAAAAAAAAAAAATCAATTTTTGGATGCATTGGGGAATTTTCAACCATGTATTGAAGACAAATGATTTTGAATATGTCAAACACAGAGCAGTGAGTCTTCAAGAGGGATCTGACAGCATTAAACCCCAATTCCAGTTGTAACTTTTGATTATTAAAGTAAACAACTACAAAGGACTGTTTGCTCTCTCTCTCTCTCTGTTTGTGTGTGTGTGTTTGTGTGCGTGTGTGCGTGGATGTACTGTACAGTATATCTGGTGGCCAGGAGCCAGAAACCCCCTTCCCTAAACTGATAGTGTCCCAGCCAAAATGGCACCAGCTTAGCCACACACACAGACACGGGGGGCCTTCCTGACTTCCCTCCATGTTTGAAGTTGAAGTAGTAGAGGTGAGGGAGAGTGGCTAGTGATGGTGGAAATGTGAAATAACTATGTGTGTGTGTTTGTGTATCTTGAAGACATCAGAGGGAAAACAGGGATATGAGAGACGAGTGAGTGTTATTCCAGATGCTCCACCCAGCAACCCTCTAACTTGCCCCCCATTTTCCTACTTCACACTCCCTGAAGAGTTCTTATTTTCCGACACAAAATAAACAGGAAAGAAGTACTTTAGAGTGTATGTACCTTTTGTGTATATGTTGTGAGTGCATCAGCTGAGGGTGTATATTTGGAAGAGTACAGCAATGTGTGACCAACTGTGTAACTCTCACATACCACTTGTGTACTTGTATGTTTTTTCCATATTTCTGCATATCTGAGGTTGTATTTGTGTCTATCATAGCACAGAAGCATGTGTGAGGGCCATTTGCATGCTTTTTGTCTGTGGGTCTGCAGTCTACTGGCCTGGTCAGGGCCGCAATCGTGACGTGATGTCATGAAGCGATCTTCATAGGAACCCAGTCACGTAGCCATCATCTCACCAAGGAGTGTACAACCTTAGGAGTCAAACCATTGCATCAATGCAAGTAAATTCTCATTTTAATTTTCAATGTATGGATATTGCTAAAATCATCCCCTGCTGCTTACTTGCATTTCATTAACCCTTATTCATCTATTCCAAAAAAGCAATTTGGCACATTCAGGTGTAGATCTGTCTTTAGTCTAAGACCAATTAAGTCAGCAGGATTAGGGGTTTTACTGTGGTTTCAACGTTAACAAATGCAAACCAATTATAAGGGATCAAGCAGTGAATCATGGAATTCAAAAAATTGTGTATGAATCCAAGTGCCGTATGTCTTGATCCCCCTTTCTTTCCTTTCTCTGTCTCCCCTCTTTTCTGTGCTCCCTCACTCTCTGACTCTCTGGGCAGAATCCAGACAAAACACCACCTGTGCTGGCTGGCAAGCTTTCCTGAGATCCAGACAACTACAGCCCTCCTCTGCCTCTTCCTCATCCTCCCGCTCCTCTTAAAGAGATTGGCAGAGATGCATGGGCTCTGAAAAATTTATCTGCAGTACAGATAAATAACTCAGGACAAGGCCGCACAGAGCAAATATGGTAGTTTTGAATGGAGAAAAAGATTTAAACAAAAAAAACAAAAAACTGCATACGTGTGTGTGAGTGCTGACATAAAGTAGATGTAATGTGGGCTTTACCTCTGAAAACAGATGTAAGATGCATTCGGTGATGCCAAAATCGAGAGACCGAGTGTATTTCTTGGTTGAATGATCTCACCACAGGTACGACCACCTCTGAGCCGCAGAAAACTCAGAGGTAAAATAACAGGCATTTTAATGAAAGCAACCTCACAGAGGATTTACAACAAAGTTTCAGTTGCTATAACACATCTGACTCAAACAACCTGCCGCAGCCAAATGAAGAGACTCGACCTTCCCTATCTGCTTTCTATCTATTGTCCCAAAGTCAACCTTCAGTCTGGGATGATAATCAACCTTTTCATTTGGCCTCAATGTTTGTTGAAAGACCTAATCAACATGGTGTTTTACCTGCGGCTACAATCAGCACACTCCTGCACGGCCCAAACAAAATACAAAACAGGTCCATACGTTGTAAAGACCTCTTCTCATTTTTCCCTTGCTAGGAATACCCACGGCAATCCTTATACTCTCATAGAATATAAAAAGTTAGCCTCGTGACCCGCTTTATTCCCGTTTCTGGCCATCTAAGGCAGTCGATATAGGAGTCATATTTAGCAAGCTGCTCCTTTAAATCTCAAAAGTTTCCATTACATGCCTGACTGGTCCCCTGATGTGAGCTACCAGGGAGAAGAGGACACTACTTTGCCAAGAGCCACCAATGAGCCAGAACTCCTCCAATACACAAAAATGCACACTACACAAATACACACATCGCACACAACAGTTTGCCAATCCCTCATCTCAACTCATTAAATCCAGGACTGTCATTTCAAGAAAAATCCCAGATGCATAGTTTTGACAGAAAAAACAGAATGACTCTTCATGACATGATGAATGGGTGTGTATGTTTGCGTACATGTGGGTGGAGGATTAATTAACAGCAGTACTAAATTAGCATCAGTGTGCCGTTTGTAGAGCTGCGGTCTTAACCAGCATGTTAAAACTAATCCGCATCCGACTGCAACCCTTCATCCCTGTTTGATGGTAATTCTCACTGAAGACACCACAGGCCACAAACAAACACCACACACCAGAGGGAGGGAGAGAGTGAAAGAAAATGAGACAATAGTGATGGGAGGAAAAGTCAAAAGAAAGCAAGAGGGATGTGGAGATTAGCAATAAGAGAATATACCAATGAAGGAATACGGAGCCTGTCCAGGTGGAATGTAGTTACTTTCATTATTTGGAGAATTCTGATCATGAGTTCTTGCTTTTAACACAGTTTATGTCATAGGGGTAACGAAGAGGCCACATTCTTTACCAGAGAACATGCCTCGTTCGAAGTCATAATCTCCCCCTTTTTTTTTGCTCCAGGGTGAATCGAACCAGTGATGTATTACATCTTTATTTAGCACAAAGAGGCCTTTTTAAATATTGCAAATCGATGAAGGTGAAGACACAGCTCGTCTTAAAAAGTGGATTAATTAATCATCTATTGATACAAGCCAATAGAAAATTTCCAGCCCAGTCAGTCATGTGGTGTAGTCAACTCACAGGAATGCCATAAACATTACGAGGCCAGCAGAACTCCAGTCTCACAAAATAATACACCAAAGACAAGCATAAACACCACATTTAGTTACTGGGTTTGTGGTGTTTTGAGGAGTTTTTAATAGAAGAGAGCAACGTGCATGCCAAGGTTTTGGTCACTAGACCTTAATCATAACAATCTTTATTGACACATGCGAATAACATTGTGTTCAACAACTGCCATGAGTTCTCAGCATTTAAGGGTCCACAAATTCAATAGAGGAGCAAAGCCCAATTCCAAATTACCATGACAGAAAAACTTTGGGTGTAAAAATATTTGTTTAGGGGCTGGAATATTTGAATGTGTTTTATGTTTTGATCCTATGTTAGACCAATTGAAGTGTAAATGTTCACTGCAATCATCCCAAAACAAAGTTTGAAAAGGCGAGTCTGTGCACTCATTAGTTGCATAAGAGGTTTTTAAAGCCAATTCTGGTCAAGTACTGACAATGCATTCGTGTGATACAGAAACTAAAAATCCTGGACAATGGACAGCAGATCAGTTTGAGAAATTTTTGCACAATTTTCATCAGGTAATTTTTAATCTATCCGCAATTATGATGTTTTAAAGAAATTAAAGTAAAAGGTACGGCAGTGGGTTTTTACACATATTGTATTCATACATAGCAATGGAAGTTACTTCATATTTAGTGTCAAGGGGGAGATAAATGTTATACTTGACACATTGGCATCAGTTAGGATGAAATAAGATCAAGGACTGAAAAATGACTGAATGGATCTCTTGAACAGGCTACTTTTCTGAGACTAATTCTAAAAGCTGTGAAACCATATCTTTTGATGGTCCTGGTGTGCAGTGGGTTGGCCGATTGAAAACTCAGAGCTCCTCCGAGAGCACAATCAGCACATTATCGATCAAACATCCTTGGTAAATGTGGCATATAACGGTGCCGAACTGGTCTTTAAATTGCTCTATGCGGAATTCTCATGTTCATACTGCAGGCAGGCACAGAGCCATTTTGGAGAAAGCCTCATTCTCTACCTTTGGCTGAGTATTTTTTTGATAGGAGGAGAAAAGAAAGAAGTGAAAGCATTGGAGAGACTGACAGAAACAGACAATAAAAAGGGCAAATACCAGCGTGATCAGTGACATTCAAAGAAAAATATGACAGAAATATGCAAATTGAGCAACACCAAGGTTCAGTTTTGTTTAGTTCAGTCATCACCAATCATTTGGTCAACACGGGAGAAGAAAAGGGTGAAAGAATCAGGATATTGAATTTTCTGCCTAATTAGGGAGAATACGATGTCCTTTGTGGTCATCCAAGCAGAAACATTTAATTACAAAACCAATTACGAAAAGGCAAATGTATCACATTGTGCCTAAGCCACCACACCTCACCTCTCCCACCCCCAGGCAGAACAGGACATCTAAGCGAGGTGAAGCTCAAGAGATAGAAATGTGTTGAGTGAGATACGGGGCCGAGAGGGTGAGTGAGGCACACAGAAAATGCAGAAACAGCGTGGCAGAGGCAGTTGTCAAGATGCTCACTCTAGTTGAGTTCATGTGTATGTGGGAGAACCGAAGCGTGAGGCATCAAATCCATGAATATGTACAAGCAAATTATCTATACAATGTACAAGTTGTTAATCCCACCCACATATATGTATGAACCTGGATGGTAAGAGTGTGAGTGTGTGTGTGTGTGTGTGTGTGTGCGTGTGTGTGTGTGTGTGTGTGTGTGTGTGTGTGTGTGTGTGTGTGTGTGTGATTACTTTCCGAAATAAAAGTGAAGTTAGCACAATTGACCTTCTACATATTTTTCAGCTATATTAGGAAATTAAACTGAAACATTCTTAGAGCCCTGCATGTTGAGGTTATTCTTCTTCTACTTTCAGCTTTTCCCTTTCAGGGGTCGCCACAGCGAATCAACCTCCTCCATCTAACCTTATTCTCTGTATCCTTCTCTCTCACACCAACTACCTTCATATCTTCTCTCACTACGTCCATAAATCTTCTCTTCGGTCTTCCTCTAGACCTCCTGCCTGGCATCTCCAATTCCAGCATCCGTCTACCAATATAGTCCCTATCCCTCCTCTGTACATGACTGAACCATCTCAGTCTGGCTTCTCTGACCTTCTCTCCAAACATCTAACATGAACTGTCTCCCTGATGGACTCATTCATGATCTTATCCATCCTCGTCACTCCCAAAGAGAACCTCAACATCTTCCTCTCTGCTACCTCCAGCTCTGCCTCCTGTCTTTTGTTCAGTGCCACTGTCTCCGAACCATACAGCATCGCTGGTCTCACCACTGTTTTGTAAACCTTTCCTTTCATTCTAGATGAAATTCTTCTATCACAAAGAACCCCTGAGACTTTTCTCCACCCATTCCAACCTGCTTGAACCCGTTTCTTAACCTCTTTTCCACACTCTCCGTTGCTCTGGACTGTTGACCCTAAGTACCTGAAATCCTCCAACTTCTTGAGCTCCGCTCCCCGTAGCCCCACCGTTCCACCTGGGTTCCTCTCATTCGCACACATATATTCTGTCTTGCTGCAACTAACCTTCATTCCTCTCCTTTCTAGAGCAAACCTCCACCTCTCAAAATTTTCCTCAACCTGTTCCCTGCTCTCACTACAGATCACTATATCATCTGCAAACATCATGGTCCAAGGAGATTCCTGTCTAACCTCATCTG
>CAAKHD010013144.1:150819-161269 GCA_901007705.1 Fistularia tabacaria | reverse complement strand
TTTTTTTTCTTCACTGCTCTTTTTTGAACATACTGTGCTTTTTTTGTGTTTGCATGGCAAAGGGTGTGTGTGTGTGTGTGTGTGTGTGTGTGTGTGTGTGTGTGTGTGTGTGTGTGTGTGTGTGTGTGTGTGTGTGTGTGTGTGTGTGTGTGTGTGAGAATATGTCCTTGATTGTATGTATGTATTTCTGTAAACTTTTGTGAACAACTGTGTCTTTGTGTGTGTCTTCCCCTCGCATACATCTACATCCGGTCAAGTGTGTGTGTGTGTGTGTGTGTGTGTGTGTGTGTGTGTGTGTGTGTGTGTGTGTGTGTTGGTGCGTGCGCACGTGCACGCGTGCGTGAGAGAGATAGGAATGTCCGCTCTGGGAGCCCTGGGCGTGACGGTAGGGGGCTTTGCAGAGCGCAGTCTTGGTCTGAGGATGGATGGGAGGCGTGGCGTGGAAGCGAAAAGGCAGCAGATGCTAATGAACGCGTGAGCGGCGGAAAGGTCACCGAGATGGAGGGGGGGGGGGGATTCCTCCCATCCGCTCTGGGGGGCGGCGGTGAGCCGTTATCTGCGCGGTAAAGCTATCTCGGTCCGCCGTGTCCGTCTCTAATGAAGTCCCCGGTATCAGGGCTTCATAACTCTTCCATTCTGGCCCCCCCCACCCATGGTAATTGAATGTACCCGGGTAAGTGAGGACGGACTCTCCTGAATGGGAGCGGAGCGCTCGCGCCTGGCCCCCCGGTGCATCAATCAGGGGCCCTGATTGAAAGGAGTCACGGCAAGGCAGACGGCGAGCGCGGTGGCTACATGTCACCTTGCTGATAACTCGCCGCCGCCTCCTTTCACATGCAAATGAGTCCAAAGACAATGAGGTTCCGTGGGAGACAGGAATAAAGAGGTAGCGAGGTAGCTCTCTGGCCCCCCAGTGTCGGAGTTGCTGAAGTGGTTCCCGACACGCCGCCTTTCTATGACAGGAGGGCATAGCGGCGGTCGCTGCATGAGCGTCTGAAACACACTCTTTTGTGTCCACCGCCCTCAAACAAAAGCAGCTAATGCTATACCGGCCGCGGGCGACCGCTAAATTATGTTTAATATCAAGCAGCTGCGGATGAAATATTGATGTGTTGTTGCGAAGCGGGGGAGAATCTGGTGTCAGCCTGACATCTCGCTCGCTCTTCTTCCCTTTTTTATTTATTTTTTCATCCCCCCTCCCTGTGCTGCCGGCAGGTATCAGAAGCTGTGGAAGAGCTACGTGAAACTGCGCCACCTGCTAGCTAACAGCCCCAAAGTCAAGCAGATTGACAAGCAGAAGCTGACGCAGAGAGAGGTGAGTGGGAGAAGTAGAAGGAATATTTTCAGCCGGCCTCCCCGAACCTCCCACCCTCCACGTTCTTCCTGGACATTTCTTTGCCTTTTTCACTCCTTTGTCACTGCAACACCAAATCATCCGCAGTCATAGACACACCACAAGCATTGACAAACACTTCTGCATGTATATACTGTGCATATATATATTCACGTGTGCATTGCTGTTTTGACTATTGAGCGCACCTGAATATAAATTGTTATATGTGAACAACTATAAGCTGATCGCTATCTTCATCTTCCTCTTAGGCACTAAAACCACTAAAGTCGATGGCCTTTGACTTTAAAGCTGCATCATTTGCATTTCTTGGTGTGTTTTCCGTGACAAAAATGTGTGCATGAAGTGCAATTTCATAGGTCCAATGTGACGGGGCCAAACGTGGTTAGCCCAGAAAAATCCATAAATTAAATGAGTCAACGTGGTTTGACTTCCTAGCTCCATGCTAACAGTATGCGCCGACCTCTTATTTTCTAGCCATTTGTTCACCTATGTCTGTGTTTTTAGCTGAGGAGCTATATGCTAACATTTTCTGCAGACCTCTCGTTTTGGTTTCGTTCGTTCACCCCCTTTCCTTTGCTTGCTTTTACCGGACGCCTCAGCGGTCCAAACACGGCCCCGCTGTAGCTTGTAAAGGAATCAATGCTGTGCAGCGAGAGCATCTGACTGGTGTTTTCCAGACAATTCTGTGGCGCTCCGTCACCGCCAGGGCACGACCGTTCCACCGTCACCCTGCACCGCAGCAATGAGCCAGTCTGAACACACACACACACGTGCGCCTTGGCTCGGTGGCTCCAACAGGGCCGGCCGCTTCGTAAACATTTTTCTAAATGCATCCTAATTGAATGATCAAAAAAAAGAAAAACATGGTTTGTTTTTTGGCTTTAAATGAAAAAAACAGTGTTTCCTGTGTTTTAAAGTGAAGCCGCCCTGACTCTGCCAAGCGCCGCTCAGGCGGGCGGGCTACCGAAACACACACTGGTGCCGGCGTCGGCCGCTCATTGCAGGGCGCCAGGAACACCTAGCTAACTTTGCGAGCCGGTTGGACAGAGCCACCGCAGCCCGGATAGGACGGCCCACTCAGGGCCGTCGGAGAGGGGAGAAGACCTTTGCTGCGTTCAAGGACCCGCTAATCATCCCACGCGCTCGCTGAGAGTCCAAATGCTCACTTGCTCAGGTGCCGAGGGCGTCGTGCCATCATCATTATTAATATCATTATCATCATTACCGACCTCTTGGAAATCTCCTCGGAGGACCTCCGATCTCAGCCTGCTCGGATGCTCGTCCCCCTCTGCTGCCGGCGCCTCCTCCTTGAGTAAACGACAACAACGACAGGTTGTGCGTCTGCAGCCGGAGAAGACGCGTTTGATTATTTGCATATAGAGTGGAGGAGCGGGGTCAAAGGGGTGGCGGCGTGCCGCATCCTAATGGCGTCCACTCCTCACCCGAGGTACATGTTAATGTCACTTCTGAGCCCGGGCCACACAGCAGCCCCTGTATTCGCAGCTGTCTCCCTGGAGATGCGTGGCGGCGGTCTGCGCCCCGATCCACGCAGATGTCATGCTAAGTGCGTGAAGACGCGTGTGCGAGGGGACGGAGGTTTCTTCTCAGTGAGCGCAGTTACCACGCCGCCACAGTGTATCAGACCCCGCCGGTCTTGGAGCGTCCCTTTTCCACCTGCTCGTTTCCGTGCCGACCGCCCCGCCAGCCTGGGAAAAGCAACTCGCTGCCTCATTTCCTGGCTAATTTGTCGTTTGCGAATCTGACGGGGGGATAACAAAAACATCCATTTGCCTGGGCGTGCATGTCATGGTGGAAATGGACAGATAAAAATAATAATAACAAAACCAAACCTATTGACGTATTTTTAATTTAAGTGAGTGACAGTCTGCAGAGAGAGGAAAATCCCACACATAATGGGGCAGAAGGAAACTGGTATTAAGACCTTTTATGGAAGTGCGCAGAGAGTTAAATAGAGTATTATTCAAATTACAGATGGGACATAATAAAGACGTTGAGCCCGGAGCCGCCGCCTTGGCAGCGGCGACTCTGGGAGTCGTCTCTATCAGCTCAGCGCGTGTGGATTTGGGGGATTTTCTCTGATTCCCCCTTGCAGATTTGGCCGAGCTCTGTTGAGCCGATAGCGCTGCGGCTATCTCCACCTCGTCCCACGGATTTACGAAACGACCGTTAGTCTCTCCTTCCGCTCGGCCACACAGCAACTCCCGTTTTCCCCAACGCTCCCCAGGAGTGTGGACGGGTCGGACGAAGGCCGGACGCAGCATCAAGGTCGCTGTCTCCATTCATTCTCCAGAGAATAGGGTTCGATGGAGGTGGTCGGTTTGCTGTGGTCACCCTTGAAGAGAAAAGCCAAATGGAAAAGAAGATCTACACAGTGTTTTGTCTTTCACTCCAAAGCTTGACCATTTCGTCCAGAAGTTGTATTTCTGCCTGAGCTTGGAGATCCTCCGCAGACAAATAGTCTCAGAGCACCAAGCGAACCCGAGCTAGCTGTTAAACCGTAGCTGCTGGCCCACGGCGTTAGCATATTAGCATTGGATACATGTAGGTTAAAGTTCAGCGTGTCGCAGGGTTCACTTGTGTTTGTACAATGGCTGCTGTTTGTTATATTCCAAATGAGGTGACTGTGGTGTTTACCTTAGATCCCAGCCTATCGGCTCTTTCCATTTCGGTTTCGTCCCAAAATTGCGATGAGGTCATGAAGCCCGTCTTTGTTGGCCCTGAAGTGGAGAAGGTACGCCGTAGAACGTGACTCCCCAGCGGTCTGTTCTACGAAAGAACCGCCGCTGAATAATTCAGGCCCCGTGCCGATGTCCGCCCCGCGTCCAACTTGAAAGCCTTCCATACTAAAGTATTTACATATCGTTCACATTTCTGCCTCTGTGTACAGTGGCTGTTTTGTCTGTCTGTCTGTCTGTGTGTGTGTGTGTGTGTGTGTGTGTGTGTGTGTGTGTGTGTGTGTGTGTGTGTGTGTGTGCGTGGGCGAGTGTGTTCACTTTGATGCACAGTTCAAAGTAGGATGGCATTATTTATTCATGCCTTTGTTGTTCTTATTTCCTTTTCGCGAGTCATGAAATTCCTGCCGCCCCGTTTGCGGTGGATGTCGGTGAACCCTGCGCCAACGCGCCTTCGATCGGGGATGTTGTCAATTCACCTCCGCCCACCTTTTCTTTGCCCTTCTTCCACTTAGAAGCTGTCGGGCCGGCGCCACGGCTACCCGAAGTCCGCCGCCTTCCAATCTGGGTTCCCCACACGTAGCGGGCGCTCTGTCGGTGGGGGGGCGGGGGCGGGCGGCGTTCCAGGACGGGTGCCGTCGCCGTGGGCTTCACTCTGGCTGATCAATAATTGACTGGATGCTTGTTTGGCAGGAAGCACTTCAGAAGATCCGTCAGAAGAACACGATGCGCCGCGAGGTGACTGTGGAGCTCAGCAGCCAGGGCTTCTGGAAGACCGGCATCCGCTCTGACGTCTGTCAGGTAACACACCAGGCACACGCGCGCATGCGCGCGACAGCCATGTTGAAACATGTCTGTGCACAAGTGTTTCTCAGCTCTCTCAGGGGGAGCAGGCGTTCATCTCAAAAACACTCCCAGGGATTCCAACCCCCAACCCCATATTGTCCTCTGTCCTGTATTTACCGGCGCCCTGATGAAGCAAACCGGCGATGAGTAATCAGAGTACGATGCTCCATCCTTAACTTCCTGGCCTTCACGCTGAACGCGGCAATGTGTTGCTAAATGTAACGTGCACACTTTGCTGCACTTTGTCTAAACTCGGCTTATCTTTCTAAAACCATCAACCCATCCCCGGCCGGCTTTGAACGCCTTGCCCGTCCACGTTGCCGCCGTCCGTTGCGCAGGATCCCCGTAAACGTCTCCTGCCTGCTCACAGACGATGTTCTCCATCACCGTATCTCACCCACAACCACTTCATGTACGAAGCTCGCTCAGGTGTTTCCATGACGTTCTCCGGCCTACCTTGTGACAGCGGCACGTCCCGCTGTCTTTAAACGCCACTTTGCAGCCAGCGGCGTCCACGCTGGTGTCAAAGGCTCGTCCTGCTGCTCAGATCCGGGCTTGATCTCAAAGCCAGACACCTTCTGAGCCGCGCCTGGATCTTGGAAAACTCCAGCCCATGTGCTTGGAAGTCAGTGTTCCAGTGTAGTTGGTCACCAGAACATGTGAACCCTTCAGCCGGTGAAGGGACGGGCCGGTGTTTGCCGTGTCTGGAATACCAAGGGTCGCGTCCTTGAATCGTCCCGGAGCGGGATTCGCCGAGAAACACCCTGAGAATCCCCCGAAGTCGGGCGGGAAGGCAGAGATTGTTTTCCGTCGCAGCTGTGAATCCTCTGCCAGCGGGTTTTCTAAGCGGCCCTCGCTGAACTGATGGAAATCCAACGGCAACCTCCCGACTGCTCCCCGCCAGACGGAAATCATTTCTTCTGAACCCCCTCCCCGACCCCAGCGCCAGAAGAGGGAGGAGAGGAAGGAGAAAGCAGCCGGACTTAATGGGCGAGGATAAAGTCTGCTTGAAGGAGTGCGGCCACTGGCAATCGGCTGGAGCACACCGGGGCTTTCATTAGCAGGGAGTCGTGGCCGGATCCCCACATCCACTGAGCTTTGACTCCATCTTCCAGAGGAGACCCTATTTATTTGGCCCCAGATCCCAACTGGCATGTCTGAAGACTCTCTCTGTGGAGAGCAGGTCTGGACCATGCTTACAGTGTTCCCCCCGGGAGCCAGCACAGGAGACGGCGGCGAGGAAACGCTGCCTTTTACGGCAGGTCCCGGGGCAATGTGGGCGGCCTTCTGCCTCGACCAGACAGACAGGGAGGGACAGACGTCGAGATGATCTTGTCTTCTTCACCCTCGGGCTGCTCCTTCGGGGGTCGCCGAAGCCAATGACCCGCCTCCGTCAAACCCACAGCCATAGACGGGTGGAGGCTCCTCCATGTGCTGTCAAATGGAAAGCTGTGCCTTTGCCATGGTGGTACTTCCCATCTCCACAGCTTTCTGCGGGAGTGTGAAAGCCACAGCATCTTCTGCCTTCGGGGGTCTCCTCAGCCAATCATCTCCCTTCATCCAACCCTCTCACCTCCTGTCCTCTTCCCTCCATCCTTAAACCTCCTTTCTGGTCTTCCTCCAGACCTCCTCCAACCTCAGCATCCTTCTACCCAGATCTCCACCATCTCTCCTCTGTCCGTTTCCAAACATTTCATAATGACTTCAACCCCAGAACATCTCTGCTGGACTCCTTCCTCTTCATTCATGTCGGCCTTTCGCTCTGCTTTTTTTTTTCCTGTCACCTTACTGCATGTGGACATTCTTCATCGTGCACGGAGTTCGCCGGCAGGAGAAACCAGCACTAAAAAGACCTGAACCTTTATCTTCTGGGGCTCAAATGGATTCCTCAGAGTCCTCGTTTTAGCGTAAACTCTGCCTTCCTCGGACTACTTCATCTGGAGAAAAAAAACAGGTCTTTTTTTGTCAGCCAGAAGAATATCTGGTGGTGAGACCCTCTGAGAACATCACCCACAGCGGACAAAGTCAGGGGTCACCTCACCTGTCCGTACCTGTGATAGACAGGGGGCCGTTGTACGCAAAGACCCGCCCCTCACCCAGTGTCCGCCGGGATTGGCTCCCCACAGGATGGTGGGTGCAACTTGAATAGAGGATGTGATGTCGTGTAAAACATCCATAAAGAAGATTAATCTCAAGGATCAAAAAGTGCAAGTCAGAAAGTAGCTGTTGTGTGCCTTTGTGTGTTTCCTGCTGTCATATTTACACAACTAACTCGGCTCTATTTGTTTAGCTTGGTTCAGACCACCTATTAGCATCATTGCTATTAATAGGTGTGCCGTTGTCATTGTGATTATTTCAGTTTGGACTCTCTGGGTTACCCATATATGTTGATAACTGTATCGATCAGCAGCTTGTCAACTTCATTGCTCCGTCCACTATCTGCCAGGTCTTTGTGGAGCGTCTCTGACGGGCAGAGCAGCTGCCAGGGGGTATTAATTACCCCTTCACTTTGGCTGCGCCGGCGTGGGGGGGTTGTGTCAGTTCTCCATTCGAGTGTCAGAATCCGCATGGGGTTGGTGGAGCCCCTTCGTTAGATCCCATCTCTTTAGGCACTGTCACCTCCACCAGAGTCCACCAGAACCGGCTTCTAACGCCGCGCCACCTGCACACTAGCTTGTATGTAGAAAGGCCGTTTACCAAGCGGGACATGAGATGTTTGGGTGCCGTGCTTTAGCGTCTCAAACACACTGAACCACATTTGTACACGGTCGCGTAATGAGATTTCTAGCACGTTTTTATTTGATTTTTTTCTGATTTATCATCTTTTTTTCCTCTCTTTTCAGACCACCATATGGTCTGCTTGTTATTCAGAAAATAATTGGCATCATTGTTTCTGGCCCTCTGGTGTGAACACACACACACACACACACACACACACACACACACACACACACACACACACCCGCACCCGCGTCCCTGTGCGCTGTGAGGATAGCCTACAGCGGATGCTGGTGCTCACACCGGTGGAGGAATGACAGGTAAGTTCTAGCCTTGCAAGCAGGACCTCTCTCGCAGCGGAGAAGATCCCATCCGTAATTGCCGACCAATTATATTTGCTTCAAGCTGCAGCCGCGGCGGCTAATTGGTTCATGAATAATTTCAGTGGAAGCTGCCACGGCACTCTCTGAGCGCCACGTGTGACACCAGCGGTAGATAACTGGGGGGGGCACCCGCGGTTTTTCCACTGGAAACAGGAGGAGCTGGAGGAACCCTCTTGTTACCGACAGCGGCGGGATGGGCGGTCCTGGAAGGCCTTGTCAAGGACGGGGCCGCACACCCTGGGTTTACGCGTCCGTTGGGGGGCATTTTTCGTGATTATCTGAATGCGCGTGCGTTCCCTGGTCCCTATTCCACAGCCACGTGACGGCGAATGGCCCCTCAGAAGAGCCAGAGGCAGCTCTGTCTTACAGGGGGAGACAGAAGAATGAGTGTGGGAGGGTTTATTTTATGCTAACAATGTGTTGCATTTATTTATCATCACGAAGCATATACATTATTCCTCCTACGGCATCCAGCCCAGGAGCTGATCAGCGTGCGTCCATTCCAAGTTTCTGTTTATATTAGCGCCGTTAAAGCTGCCCTGCATATTTGGGGTCGATTTAAGGACACAGCTCCGTAATAGAGCCGCGGCCACCTTACGCTAATGCTAACACCGTGGCCTTTAACATGCTAACTGTTGTATGTCAGCCGTGTGGTGTCCACAACACTGGGAGGCAAAATCATATCATTGTTCAGGGCCTTTCATGCATACTTTACATACATATATATATGTATCTCAAAATATGTTCACTTCTACTCAATTATACATACAATTCTACCATAAATGTACAGTTTAAATAAATCCAATGTTTATCTAACCTTAATATTTACATAAAGTAAAAGTTAAGTATATTTGTAACTTTTCCTGTTATGTATCGAGGCCTTCCAAAATTGCACAAATGGACATATGTGTGTCTCCCTCAAAATGTTTATTACTTTATCACATATTTAATTAGAACAAACACACACACAAATACATGTTATATGTAGGCTCAGGATTGTGTGTGTTTCTGTGTGTGTGTGTCGTGAAACACATTTCCTTTGACTAATTCTCATTATTATGGTGTTTGATATACAAGTATGTCTTTTAAACATTTAATATAACTTTTTGTAAATAAATTATCTTTGTAACTTCCCTTTCTTAATATAATTCATGTATGTCGCAGGGCATTCCAGGATTAATTGTGTGTAAACATGTTTACTTCTACTAAATGATATAGCATATGTAATTATACACGTGAAAACACACGCATGCATATTCAAACATATGTGTCACCGTAAACACGCTACCTTCTCCTAAATGAGATATGGAATGTGGTATACAATTAGTGTTTTGTATGATGAATTCTGTGTTTGCGGTGGCTCAAACACTGGCTGCCATTCACCCGAGCACACGCAGATAATGTCTCATTCACGCGTGTCCGTGGCTCCTGGGAGTTTGATAACCTCCTGTTCGATTGTCTGCTGTGACCTTTCGTCCTCTGGCCGGCGTGGACGGAGGCGAGGCATAGAAGCGCGGCTTGATGTGCTAACAAAGCCTTGACCTCTGACCCCCCAGTGGCCACCATTGCGAATGGATTCGGGTCAGCAAAGTTTAATTGGTTCCCTCGCAGGCTCGTATCTGTTTCCTGCATCGACGTCTCTTCCCTTAAAGCCGTCTCGCGCCGAACCTCATTCTCATCTTTCACCCGAAAGGAGCACCGCTGCCGTGTGTGCACAGGTTCTATGGATCTGCTGCGGGCGGCTGTGAATAACCACACGTTGAACACTCCATTCTGACGCGTCCAAGACGCAGCGGTAAGAAGTTAGCTGGACGTCGCACAGCCACCAGTGGATCCGATCAATACCAGCAGCGTTGGCCGCAGCAGCGTTGGATTATTTGGGTTTGGAACTGAGTTACTCTCCCTTATATTTAGAAGAATAATCAAATTGGCAGCAGACGTGGCACAGACAGTTAAGAGGTCCGGGCAGTTTTTTTGGGGGAAAAAAAATGATTGCAATTGAATGAGCGGTCAGAGCAGGGCCTGCCAATCAAAGCCAAGCACAGAGATGCAGAATGAAATCTGTTTGCCCTTTTAATTCCCCCTGCCTGTCGGCGGCAGGTGGAAGGACACCATTTTAAATCACTGGATTTCACTGCTCCCTTCATGGAGACGGGCTTTAGCCGGACGCAACCAGGCTTGCACCTTCCGAGTCGCCACGTTGTCGGTAGCTGACCGCACACACTCACACACACACACACACAGTGTGTGCAGCCAGTGTCAAACGGGGGTGTGACGCTCGGTGGAAGTGGGCAGCTGCACAGCCGTCCATCTCTGTTAATTGGCTTTTTAACAAGGGCTGGGGGAAGTGTATCGCCACCGCCCCGGTGACGGGCCTGGGGTTCCCGTTGCTGCCGGGCTCGGAGCCCCCCCCCCCCCCCTCCCCCCCCCTCCCCGCCCCCCCCCCTCCCCCCCCC
>CAAKHD010013144.1:53047-95128 GCA_901007705.1 Fistularia tabacaria | reverse complement strand
AAAACTGTGAGGAAAAAAACAGTAAGTGACTATGTGCCACTCCTGTCTTTCGAATCACCTTATTGTGTATTGTGTCCTGTCTCTCGACCTGGTGTCTCTCCCCCCCTCCCCCCACCCCCCCCGGCCCCCCCCCCCCCCCCCCCCCCCCCACACACACACACACACCCATGTCATTCCTTAGGGTAGGCTCCTTAAACATCAACGGTGGGAGAGACAGTAATAAGAGAGCACTGATCTCTGACATCTGCTCCCGGAAACAGCTAGATGTGATTTTTCTACAGGAAACGCACACCGCTGAGAAGGACGAGGTGGACTGGGGTTTATGGTGGGACGCACCCCTTTATCTCAGCCACGGTAACACCAAAAGTGCGGATGTAGCCATCCTCCTTAAGGCATCAACCAACGCAGTTTTTCTGTCCTCCGCTGAGGCAGCGAAGGGCCGCTTGTTGATTGTATGGGTGTCGATAGCGGATTCTGTCCTTTGCTTTGTAAATGTTTACGCCCCGACTGTCGGCATGGAGAGAGTGAATATGTTCCAAATTCTCAAGGATGAACTTTCCGCTTACCAACAAGACAATATCATTGTAGGTGGGGACTTGACCTGCACCCTCGATGAGACTGTTGATAGAATAGGTAGGCAACCCCATACAACATCTTCTAGGACCCTCCAAACCGTTGTGTCCTCTTGTGACCTGCGTGACACTTATGGTGCAGAACCCACTAGCCAGGCAGTATACCTGGGTCAGGAACTGCAGCGGTCGGGTGTCGGCGGCCAGACTTGACAGGTTTTATATTTCCAAGACCCTCCTACCCAGGTTGATCAAATACAGTATGATCCCGGTTGGCTTTTCGGACGACCATTTAATTGCCTTCGAACTAGTCGCGCCTCCTGGTCAGTGGGTCAGATCGTATTGGCACTTCAATGTTAAGCTTTCACATGACAGAAATTTCTGCCAAAAGTTTATTGCTTTCTGGCAGGAATGGAGACAATATAAACAGCGCTTCCAGTCTCTGAGCTTATGGTGGGAAGTGGGCAAGGCCCAAATTAGGGTGTTCTGCCAACAGCACACGTCTCACACCTCAGTCAAGGCAAAAGAAGCAATCAAGAATCTTGAACTTGAAATTCGAAATATCAAGGAAGGGCTGGACAGCGACACAGGTGCCACCATCAAGGCCTTGCTGAAGGAGAGGAGACTCGAACTCGGCACGCTCGTCCAGGAAAGGGTGAAGGGGGCTCTGATCAGGTCCCGGTTCCTCCAACTTAAAGATATGGATGCCCCCAGCTCCTTCTTCAACCTGGAAAGGTCTACTGCGCAGAGGAAGCTGATGTGCTGTTTGAGGCTGCCTGACGGCAGAGTCACTACCGACCAGGCAGAATTGATGGCTCATGCACTCAGCTTCTACACAGACCTGTTTGGGAGAGCGGACCACGATGTCACAAGTCGCGAGGATCTCCTAAAGGACCTCCCCCAACTCAGTCTGGAGGAGAGGACCACGATGAACCGGGCACTGTCCATGGAGGAGCTCACCACGGCTGTAAATCAGATGCCTTTGGGCCGGGCACCAGGGCTCAATGGGCCACCCGTGGACTTTTTTAGACATTTTTGGAGCAGTATTGGCCATGGCCTCTATGCAGTGTTGATGGAGTGCAATCGGACCGGCTCCCTGCCCAGCTCGTCCCGGAGGGCAGTCCTAGCCTTGCTGCCAAAGACGGGCGACCTGACATTGCTAAAGACCCGGAGGCCAGTGTCCATCCTGTGCACGGACTACAAAATCCTGTCCAGGGCACTTTCGAATAGACTGAAATTCTGTCTGGGTAACATTTTACATGCCGATCAGACCTATTGCATCCCGGACAGGAACATAATGGACAACATATTTCTGATGAGAGACGTTTTTGACATGTGCGACGCTTATGATTTGAATGCTGGGGTAATAGCGCTAGATCAGGACAAGGCCTTTGACAAGGTGGACCATTCATATTTGTTCTTGGCACTCGAGGCTTTTGACTTCGGCAACACCTTTACATCCTGGTTGCGTCTACTTTACCGTGATGCACAATGCCTGGTAAAACTGGGCACGGGGCTGAGTCGGCCGATTGCCTTTCACCGGGGAATTAGACAAGGCTGCCCCATCTCCGGGCAGCTCTATGCTCTAGCCATCGAGCCTTTGCTCTCTCGGCTCAGGAATCGGCTACACGGCTTCCCCTTGCCGGGCACGAGAGGACAGGGACACTCCTTTAGTCTGTGTGCGTACGCTGATGACGTTTATGCATTTGTTTCCAACCAAGATGATATCCAGCACCTCATGAGTGCTCTCTCGCTTTATGAGATGGCGAGCTCGGCGAGTGTGAACTGGGGAAAGAGCAAAGCGCTGCTGCGAGGCCGATGGAGTCGCCACACACTGCCCGCACTACCCGCTGGCCTCAGCTGGGTGAGGGACGGCCTTAAGGTGTTCGGGGGTGTACCTCGGGGCAGAGGCCTTTACGAAAAAGAACTGGCGAGAGGTGAAGGAAAAAGTAAGTGCGAGGCTGTTGAAGTGGAGACGGCTGCTCCCTCAGCTGTCCTTTAGGGGGAGGGTGCTGGTTATCAACAATCTGATTGCTTGGATACTTTGGAGGGGGACCAAGGCCTCACTCATGTCTTTAGCAGGGTATCGGCTTTCAGACTGGATGCAGCGAGGAAGGTGCTCTAGGAGTGCGGACCCAGCTGGCTGGTCACTGCGAAGCTTCTATTAAATAGGGTTGGACGGTTCGGGTTCGACAGACAGCTCTTTTTGATGCAGCCGGGGGTTCTCAACCTGACCGGATTCACGACATTCTATGGCTCAGTTCTCCAAGCTGGCAGGTTTTAGCCTTCCGGAGGAAGGAGACTGACCCCCCGGGCTGGTGGCTTATGGAAGAACCTCCACTCTTCAACAACTTCCTGGGGTCCCGGGCTCTTCATTCCGCAGGCCTGAGTCTCAGCCTCAGTAGGGCGGGCATTACAAAGCTGGGTCACCTCTTACGGCTACCTTAACATGCCCGGATTGCGCTCGGAGACTCTGGTCGCACCGCCTTTATTCGGCTCGTCACCAGGGTCGTTAAGGAGATCTGCGACGCTTTTCCTCCCAACCTGAGGAGCTTCATATCAGATCGCTCCCGTCATGAGTTTTGGGACGAAGACATCAACTACAGATTCCCCTCGCTGACCATCCTGCCGTGGGTTGGGGAGTGGAAGGAGGAGGACGGCCTGCTACTGACTTTCAAAACCTCAAGCTTGAAGGCGTTTCAAGACACGGACAAAAAAGACCTGTACGCCACGTACGTCAAAGTCCTGAACTTGCAACCCTTATCAACAGTGACGGAATCGAAGTGGCAAAATTTCTTCGGACCAAATATCTCTCCTAAGAAGAGTTGGTGGGGCTTTACATAAGCCACCACTGGACAAGCGGGCCGTTGACCTCCAATGGAGGATTGTGCACGGCGCCATTGCCACCAACAACTACAGGGCACGTTTTGAGCCTGAGGTGACGGGGGACTGTTTGTTTGTTCACGCCCAGAAACATTGCCTCATTTGTTTGTCGAATGCCCCAGGTTGCTGTCATTGTTTACTTTCTTGCATTTTTTTTTTTTTAGGTTTGGGCGTTCCCTTTACTTTGTACTTGTTTATTTTCGGCCAATATTATTCAAAAACCAATAAGAAAATAGCTGTCATGCTGAACTTTTTTTTCGGGCTCAGCTAAATTGGCCAATTGGCTGACCTGAAAAACGAAGGCCCAAAATGAATGGGATGCGAGTCCAGTGTCAGTTTTGAAAGTACTGATTAAGACTCGCCTAAAAGTGGAGTTCAATTTCTTTTTGTTAACCAGCAACTTGGAGGAAGTCATTTCTACCTGGGCGATAGGAGGCATTTTGTGTTCTGTCAACAGCCATGACCAGTTAATTTTCCCATTCCAAGTTGATCACCTGCCACTGAGAAGTACTGAGTGTCGTTATGTGTTCTCTCTGAATGTATGCCTGTCAAACCCCAACGTTTCATAGAAGGGAATATTTAAACTGAAACTCTTCTTCTTCTTCTTCTTCTTCTTTTCACTTCGGCTTTTACCTTCAGGGGTCACCACAGCTGATCAACCTGCTCTCTCTAACCCTATTCTCTGTATCCTCATCTCTCACTCCAACTAACTTCATGTCCTCTATCACTATATCCATAAATCTTCTCTTTGGTCATCGTCTAGATCTCCTGCCTGGCAATTCCAACCCCAGCGTCTTTCTTCCAATATATTCACTATCTATACTCTGTATGTGACCAAACTATCTTGGTCTGCTTATGACATGTTTAAAACTGCAGAAAAATGTCAAATTTACTATGTTTTTCAAAGGAATTCCCCATAACCTACTACGAGAGAATGTGCTATTCACTTAGATACTGTAACCCCAAATGTTGACCAGATTGACAGCGTCTTTAACCGTGTGTGTTCATGTTTGTGCAAGCATGTGTTTGTGTGTGTGTGAATAAGGCAACATAGTAACATACTGTTAAGATGACAGAAAATGCTATTTGGGCTATAAATGCCCATTTTCGTAAAAAAATGGGAAAGTAAAATAATTACAGTTTATTAATTTCTGGCCACAATTTGCTTTTAACACAGCATTGTGCTTCCATCATGTTTTCACTGTTTGGGTAGTTTCATCCAGGAGGCAGCACACATAATTGGGAAGATGTTTGCTTTGATAAGGGGCCTCCTGCTGCTTCACTGTCTCCCAGAAACAATGTGATCACATAACTTTGTCTGGTGCACCCATTCCGATTCAGGCTGTCTGGAAACAAATCCCTCTGAGAATGATACAAAACAACACCCTTAATTAACCCTTCTTAAACAAGGAAAAGATCATTGGGGACTGTTGCCAAACATAGTGGGAACCATCCTCCCATAATAATGTGTGTTGTATGTTGTCATGCAGTTGAGCTGAAGCATATGTTACAATGCCCAAAGCAATGTCTCATATCCCCCCCCCCCCCCATATTTTATGTCTAAGCAGGGAATCCTGACTGGGCTTTTTAATGAACATTTCAATCATCCAATAAAACATCACTGTCAGTAGCGGCTGACTGTCAAATTCAACCTTTTAATGAACTGAAGTTCATGTGCATGTTGTGTTTTTTAATTTTCTCATTTTTGAATATAACGAAAATGTTTTTCTTTTACCCTGTAGTCTGGCTCCACAGAGTCAGTGTGTGTCTTTGCTCTGTCTGCCAGAGCTAATGACCAGCCCATGAGATTGGACAGCCTTAGCCCGGAGAGGACGTTGACCAACAGGTCAAAGGAGCTGTTGCGAGGCCTGATAGAACCCGGTGTTCATCAGCTGAGACTGAACAAAATTGACAGTTCAGCGGAGAGTGAGAGAGAAAGGAGAATGGGGGAATGTGAACTGGGAATTTAGAGAGAGAACCAGGGAGATGTACTGGCATGGATAGAATACAGGAAAATTAGGAATGAGGGTACAAGAGAGATGATTGAAAGACAAGTAAGAATGTGAATTACTTGCAGATCAAGTTTTTTTTTTAAACCGATGGCTTTAATTTTAACATCAGTCTGATCTTCATGACATTTGTAAGAAGTGTTTGAAGAGCAATCATTTGGGTAAAAATTAGCAGTTGGAGTAGACTACAACTTTTGGTGTTAGTTTTGTCGGGTTCGAGTTTTGTGGGTTAGTTAGATTTGCAAGTAATTCCAGGGGTTAACATCACTTGTTGAAAGCAGGCATTTTTTTCTTTGCAAGTTTGTCTTAAGGAGCTTAATCTGTGCAAGGTATGGCTGTCTACCTCTACTCTCGACTTGAGTCAGGTAAAAACTTGCCAAAACACAGGCAACGGGGAAAATGGAATAAAAGTCAAAAACATTCTGAAAGAAGGGACTCCTCTTACAGGACAAAATTAAGTGTTGCTTATCTATTACAGAGAACAGCAAACTTTGTTTCCCCTGACAGAGCACCCCCTTGTGAGACAATGAGGGAACTTGCCTGCTTATCAGAAAATGTCAATCTTGAACATACTTTATCACTTTACTTATACTGAAATATATCACTCGTTCAAATTTCATAGTACTCAAAGCAAGTGTATATTATTGTATTTATTGTATACTATGAAGGTACCTTTTGGAAAAGATTACAGACATCTCAAGCATGCAAATACGGAAAATGTATAGATTACGTATTGAGACAGAAAAGTATGTATCATTAAAAATGATAGACTTCTGAGTTTGTAACCAGAAGGACAGTCAAATCTGGACATGAGAGGTCTATGTCATGAATGGGTCTGGTCTGTAGACAAATGGGCTGATGCGGTCATTGACTGCGAGGGATGAACTGGTTGTTCACCCTGAGCCAAGTTTCTCGCCCTGTGCCTCTCTTTTGTGTGCGGGCAGCAGCTCCCTCTGCAGGGGGCCCGGCTGTGGCTGAAAGGGACGTCCCCGACTGTGAGTTACTCTGATGACCATCGTCCCAAAGATCAGATCACAAACCTTCACCTGGTGAAATTTTGGTCCTCGGAGAACCAAGTTAGTGGACACTGAGAGGTAAGTTTTCCATCACAATTTAATGTGATCATTTTTGTTGATTTCATGTCTTCTAACCACTTGCAGATACAACTTACAAAGCTTTTATTCTGTTTTGATTAACAAAACGCTGTCATGTCATTTCCACCTTTGCAGTCAAGTGGCTGGATGAGAGTGATGTTTGGGTCCTTGCTTACAAAGGAGAGCCAGTGTGCTTCCTTGTCCACTGTCACTCTTGCTCTATGTCTTCTCACAATGCTTCTGCTGGCACTCCGGGGCCGTAGGAATCCCAGATCCCTTTTCCACTTTTATTACAATGTCCAGTCAGACCAGATGAAATACCCTCCACCCCCTGGTCCCACACCATGGCCCCTTGTTGGTAATCTTCTCCAAATGGGTGACCAGATCCATCTCTCTCTGACCCATTTGAGGCTCCAATATGGCGACGTCTTCAAGGTAGGAAAGGCTTTTAATTTTTTTCAAGCAATGAATTCAGGAGTAACTATTGTATTGTTTTGTTCATCTTTACACTACAGATACATCTGGGTTCTTTGACTGTTGTCGTCCTCAGTGGATATACAACCATCAGACAAGCGTTAGTTCGTCAGGGGGAAGCTTTTGCTGGGAGACCTGACCTTTTCACCTTTTCTGCTGTAGCCAATGGAAACAGTATGACCTTCAGTGAGAAATATGGACCTACTTGGACGCTGCACAAAAAGCTGTGTAAGACTGCCCTCAGGTCGTTCTCTCAAGCTGAGCCCAGGGGATCTGGTGCCAGCTGTGTACTGGAGGAGCATGTGTGTGCTGAGGCCGCTGAGATGGTGGAGGTGATCAGGGAACAGGCTGCTAAAGGGGAAGTGGGGCAAGATATAACAGGTATAGATCCAGTGATGCCACTAGTAACATCAGTGGCAAATGTGGTGTGTGCACTATGTTTTGGAAAAAGGTATGACTACAATGACAAGGAGTTCCTCACTGTTGTCCACATCAACAACGAGGTCCTGAGGATATTTGCAGCAGGGAACCTGGCTGATTTCTTCCCTGTATTTCGCTACTTTCCAAGTCCATCTTTGAGGAAGATGGTCCAGCACATTCGTAGGATGAATGGATTCATGGAGCGAAGCATTGAGGAACACATAAATACTTTTGATAAGGTAGAGTGTCCATCACATACATTTTTGCTGATGACAAGAACTTGCAGTTATGGTTTTTGTAATGTGTGACATTACTTTGGATGAATACTGATGCAGGGATGAATGCTATTGGAAAGATAACAGTATCTTTATTTAGTCAACTAAGTAAATTTGCTACTTTAATGTTTTCTGATCTTAACTTTGCAACTTGAGTTTCCATCCACTCTAGTAACAGATAAAAAAACCTGAATTGTAATTTTGTGAGAAACAGGAAAGCACACATCAAGAACTTATGTTGTACATCTTAAAATATATGTTTAAAATAATAATCAAGAAGATTATCTAGTTGATAATCCAGTTGTCTGATAAGTTGTCTGAAGTACTGAAGTATTCTGTAACTAAATGGTTCAATTATCATCATCATCATATCATTTCATAAAAAAATTCACAATCTAATGTGGATTGAAAGCAAGTCAGTGTTGTTCTCTGTTGATACATGCAGCTAAGCTGGTGTCCACTTTTTAATCTGACTTTTCACACATACAGTAGTAGCTGTGAGTGCAACTGTAGCCAAAAGAATAACAAACAAGTTTCCTGGCACAGACCTTTGTTCTTGTGCAGAGTGGCAAAAATGTTCGCACGCATTCTAATTAGGAATTAGCAACCCACTGGAGGACACGCGTTGTACCATAACTGATGTTCCCTAATCATTGATTTAAGAATATTAAAAGGGGAGCATACTTGCATCGTCAAAAATTGAAATATATACTATAGGATCTTAGATACAGCTTGGTATCTCTGAAAAAAATTAGGAGGATGACAAGTACCAAATGTAGTAAATAGCTAGGTTGATCTACCTCTCCTGTCTGTGTGTCATTGCAGCACTGTATCAGGGACATCACTGACGCTCTGATTGGGCTTTGTGAGGATAGAGAAGAGAATAAGGACTCATCAATGCTCTCCAACTCTCAGATAATTCATACTGTCATAGACATCTTTGGTGCAGGTTGGGGAAAATTTGAAATTCGATATTTCTGATAGGAACACAGCTGTTACCAACAATATATCCCAATTTCATATTGATTTGTGTACAATATCCACAAGGGTTTGACACCATCATTGCTGGTCTGCAGTGGAGCTTGCTGTACCTTGTCAAATTTCCAGATGTTCAGGACAGGATTCACAGAGAGATCGGTAATATTTTAAAGAATAATGCAATGGACACAAGCTGTTAAAATGCCCTATTTGATTTTTTGTACACAAGATAAATCCATTCCGCTGAGAGCCTGAGGTATATGTGGTAAAATCTGGTTCACAAAATCAAATAGAGGGAAATTTTAATGGATTTTTTTTTTACACACATTTCTGGTTCAGTTTTGACAAATCACTTACTTTTTGCATAAAAGTTGTTCATGCTTTTTTGTTTAAAACCTATACAGTACATATCAAATTTACATTTAACTCAATATTTAACTCAATACAAGAATTAGCTTTTACTTTTAGCTCTTTCAAGATATGACGTTCACCTCAAATAATTTAAAATGAGAATTTCTGAAAACAAGTGATCTACAATATGCATCTAGGACTATAAAGATTAAAGGCCGAATTGATGCAATAAAAAACATCGCTTGTGGGATGTTTTGGTTGGCCCTTCCAGGACACACAGAATCCGACAGCCACGAGATAAACTCACAAAAGATCCGTCCAATTTGCTGACGCCAGAGCTACTTTTGAAGCAGGCAAGCAGAACTGGAGCTGTCTGTTCTGAGGCATGGTGCTTTGTCAGAGAGAGGGAGGGGAGGGGGATGAGAGGCAGGGAGAAAGACAGGGCCAGAGAGAGAGATAGAAGCAGAGAGAGGTCAGTAAGAGGAGACAGGATGAACCAGTTCGGGAGAGGGAGGCACAAACAGCCAGAGAAAGAAAGCAAGGTTAGAGAGTTGTTCCAGACCAACACAAAGGCGCTAACACGCAAGGCACTCAACACACGTAGATTAACATTCTTCACTTCTTCATCGTGCACAGTAAGGTTTCACAAATCAGTTGTAGATGTAATGGAGAGATGTCACATTGCATTAACAGACTAGACAACTTTTATTCATTTAGAAAATAATTTAGATAAAGGCCTAATCCCTAATCCAAACCCCTACTGTACAATAACCTTGGATTTTGAAATTTTCAGAACTCTATACATCACTTGAGCAAATCTATCGTACTATTTACATTCTCTACATAATGTTGATGTTGCTGTTTTCTTCTTCCATTTCTTCGTCTTATTTTTCTAATTCTTCTGAACACTATCATTTTGAAGATGCTCACATTGGCACAGCCAGATTACCATGTTTCTCAGATAAGCCCATGATGCCGTTCACAGAGGCTTTCATCTATGAAGTATTTCGGCATGCCTCCTATGTTCCTTTCACCATACCTCACTGGTGAGATAATTCATTTGTTTATATTTGTGGTTGAACAATTACATTTATTTCAAAAACATCAACTGTAGTATTTATGTCATACACTGCATTTGTCTTGGCTTAGCTTGGCATTAAAATTGTGACACTTTTGAAAAGGGCCTCATTTATTTCTTTATTTGTTTTTTAATGTTCTTCTAGCACCACAAGAAACATTACTCTGAATGGATTCTTCATTCCAAAAGATACATGCGTCTTCATCAACCAGTATCAGGTCAATCATGACATGTGAGTGATTGTTGGCAGTGACTTCTCATGTGAAGTTATTGCTTTTTCTGAGTTGAGTATGCATCTTCTTTAGAGTTTTAGTTATTTTTACTTCAGGAGTAATCAGTTTATTGATTGTTATGTTTTCCATTTTTTTCCTGCCAAGTGATATTTGGGGTGACCCAGATATATTTTGCCCTGAACGCTTCCTTGACTCATCAGGGCTTCTCAAGAAGGAGCTTACAGAGAAGGTGCTCATCTTCGGTATGGGAAAGAGACGTTGTCTGGGTGATGGTTTTGCACGCCTGGAGATGTTTGTTTTTCTCACCACGTTGCTCCATGGGCTGCGTCTCCAAAATGTAAGTGGGCAAGAGCTGGATCTCAGCACTGACTTTGGCCTGACTATGAAACCACGCCCCTACAGGATTGCTATCTCCTCAAGGTTTTAGAAACCGAACTGAGCTAAAATCACATCACAAAACTTAGCAATGGACTCATTCCTTGCAATGATGTTAAATATTACAGGCATTACATTATTTTTCATAAATAGCCTTCACTTTTTGCTAATAATTTTTGCTTCATATACTTACCTATTCTGAAGACAATAGAGGCGCAGACAGGAGTTCCTAGTTTTGCACATGTAACCAAACAATTATTTGAACAAAAGGGAAATATGCATTGTACAGAATTGTATTTTTTGATGCTCACTCGTAAGATTGTTCTAAAAAAAATGCTGAACTTAATTTGAACTATATTCAAATTGGACTCAATATTTGCTGTGCAAGGGTCTTTTGAAGTGTGTCTGTGCCTGTTTTTTTGATAGTGTTTCCTTTCCTTAACCTCCAACCATGTTAAAAACAGAATGAGATTGACAGCAGCCCATCCTTATTAGTCTTTATCTTAAATTATTAGCTACAGTTAAACACTGGGGGGGGGGTCATAGATGTTGATCAGTGCCTCAGGGTGTGCTCATCATTAGTTTTTTCAGCCCTCTTTTCCTTCCTCTCACTTTGTTCTCCCTCACAACTTGCCTCCTATCACTCCCCAATCAGTTTGAGTCCTTCTGAGCCATCCCACACACTCGCCCTGCTGTATCCCCTATCCTTATGTACTCCTCCACTTCATGTTCTTATCCCTTTTTCCGAGCCCCACCCCCTTTAGAGTAGCTCTCAGGCATAGATACTGTTAAGCAAACTCAATCCTCCCACAGTCTATCCTGTCTCTTGAAGGAGTCATGCAACAATATATATTAAGACATCCAAATAAGATACACCCCGAGACATTTCTTGGGGAAGAAAGGCAGACAGAGAAGTATGAAAGTTGTGCTAAAGTCCTCCATAATGTCTTTGTAATTTTTATCTATCACTTCTGACGGTTCACATGACTTTTTTTTCAACATTTTTTAAAGTACTTTCCTTTCCACCCTGAGTTTTAAACTGTTACTCAGATAGGGGGATTTTCTTCAATGAAAGGAGCCACAAATGTACCAGAAATCTGATCATAACCGACTTCACCTACATTTATGCAGTACAGGAATATTTCACACATACTGACATATGAGATCTAATGTTTTGTTTTTATAGCTGTTGATTTGAGTACATTTTTAGACGCTACTGTCATAGCTATTTTATTACTTATAGACTTGTTTTTGTCTGTATTTTTGTATGTACTTTGTATGTGTATGTATAACACACTTTTCAAATGGATGAAAGCAACTCGTCAAATGTTTCTTGGACTCAGGAAATAAAGATCACATTTAGCTTTTCCAAGACTGTAAAGTGAAGTATTATTTTTCGTGTCTGCTGCTAACATGTTGCTTCTCCTTCTATTTAAATGAAAGAACATGCTTAACTTTAGTGTCTACATGTAACATTTCACTTGCAAGTAGTTTGTTTATTTCAACAATCCCACTGTCAAGTACTTAGTTGTTGCTCACTGGCATGTTAACCTATCTGTACTGTTATAAAAGACACCAACCCTGCATTTAACGGATATCTACCACCTGCCTGTTGTGTGGTCCTGTATACAAAGCATTTACATTGCGTTGGTTTGTGTTCATTAATTAACAAAACACACTCAGGCCAAGACCCTAGTCCCCTTATCATCCCCGTTCATTCTTCATGTGCTTTCTATAGAACTCTGTCCCTTTGTCCCTCAGTTTGTTCTGGTCCACAGAGCATAATATGATTCAAACCATTGCTGTCATCAAAGAATAACAAATCACAGTGAACATGTGCTAAAAGGGCCTCTGATCTACAGCAGCACATAAAACACTGCACAAAATTCATTGCCTAAATGTGTGGTAAGAACGAGAACTTGGAGGATCCATGGTCAGCTATTGATCAAAACTGCAGATCAACTAATTTTAGGCCCAATTGTAGAAACTATTTTGCACTATTTTGCACCATCTATACTGATATCCTATTCTGGCCTCACACTGCTACTGTTTGACGCCTTGACTATGATGTGACTATTATCGAGCCAAGGCCCAAATTTGACTCACAAGTTCCAACAGAAATGTCCCTTTTCATTTTTCTACGTAAGTTAAGAAAAAGGAAAATCTAAACCAAATCAGTACCGTATTTCTCAATCTCAGGTGTATTTCCTAGATAAATGAGATGAATGATTGTTTAGATCCAGAATCATTACAATCAAATGTTCTGTATAAAGTAATACTACTGGGAATTTACACACTAAAAAGTCCTGTTGTACCAATATGTGTGTGTGTTTTTGTGTATTAAATGATTTAAATGTAGTTTAAGATTAGAATGGTTTGCACAATGCTGTAGTGGGGTTCCCTGTAAAACCCTGTAAAAATGGGGTTCAAGGCCAGCTAAGGCCTTTCTGTGTGGAGTGTGCATGGTTTCCCTTTGCCTGCGTGGGTTCTTTCTGGGTTTCCTGCCTTTCTTTCCACAGACCAAAAACATATGGAGAGTTAATAGAAGACTTCAAATTTTGCCTAGGTGTGAATCAGAACGGTTGATTGTCTATACATGTAGCACTGAGCTCAACCGACATCAGGTCAAGGGTTACCCTGCTACATGTCTGATGATAGCTGTGATTGACTTGGGCCCTCCCAAAAAAGTGTGGATGATAAACGGTATATAAAATGAGTTCATGAGTGAATAAAGGCTAAAAAGCAATTCTTTATGCTCGCGGATATCCGTACTACTGAAATATCCACACAGCAGTGTGATTGCATTAATGTGGTAATGTAGATGTTTGCGGTTATCGATGAACGGTCTTTCCAGCTTCGAACATGGTCCTTATATTCCATGTACCGATGGTGGTTGTAGCCCTGGTTGAGAGGATGATTTTTGGCACGGTGGCTTTCGGGTGCTTCCGGCTTTCACCCCCCTGTGTCATAAGTCCTTCTGACAAAAGTCCATCTTCTCCCCTGGGCGGGATATCATGGTTAACTCTTGTTTGCGTATGTGTAACAGGTAGTGTTTTATGGGGTGAGGTTGTTAGCCCATCAGCCAACCCCAAACCTGGAGGACCAGGTGTTGCCTTTTGTCTGACCTCTACCTCGAAACCTGCATACTCCTGTCTTGGTAAGACATACCAGGAGTAGAACCCCCGCCGGTATAGCCTCCAGGGTCATGGAAGTACACAAGCCTCCCCAATAATGCAAGGTATTAACACAAAGGAAGGGGAAAAAAAACGAAATACAAGAACTGGCATCAAAATGTATCAACTTTTGGAGCTTTGCCCTAAAGATTCTACTGTATCTATGTTAAAGGGGTAATTAAAACGATTAAGACGATCATTCCTACCTTGTTTAATAGTTTCTCATACACCAATGTGACATGACCATGTCACGTCAGTCATGGATGAGATCAGGTTGCCCTGGGAGACTTAACCCACCTAATGGGCTACAAAGTTAATGTATTTTCCCACGCACAATAGGAGTGCAGTCTGAATTACAAACTGACTTCCCACTTGGGTTACAAATTGGGCCTTGTATTGTTGGGGCCTCATTCTATAGATCCAAGCAGGCATCACCCATTAACAAGCTGCACGCAATCCTCTGAATGCAGTGAATGTACTGAATCACAGCAACCCAGTGATGTCAGCAATCCCTTCATCATAAAAATAAACAATGAACAATATTGTGTATTGTCTATAAGTTATACTGGGTCACACACAGCTTAATGGTTGATTAGGAGATAATTTCTCATAAAAAAATATTCAAAAAGCCCCCTTCTAGACTACTCTTTGGTGAGTAATTTGCTCGGCAAAGCAATTCAGATGTCGCCCTCTTCCGATGTCAGACCCAACTACAGAATCATGATTACCGATCTGAAAAGAGAATTAAAAAAAAAAAAACCTCATCAGAAATTCTTCACACTGGGATGGATAAGGATAACTCATCACTAACTCAATGACATCTTTCATCATTTACTATTCAAAAGGGCAATGGTCAATTCAATATTGACATCATAATGTTCATCATGTAACTCCAGACAGACACCGATGTAAAATGCAACTGAATGTTGGGCACGTGCAACCTCACATCAGTAGCTCAAGTCTCATTAGTCTTTCCCACTTTTAACGCATGCAAACTGCCAAAGATGCAGCTAATAACTTTGTTAATTCAATTGAATTTAAAGCTTTCTTGCTAAAATATCAACCTTTTTTCAAGACTTTATACTCAGCAGATATCGTTCAGTGTCTTATACTTGTTAACTGGGTTTGGCATCATGCAGAGAGAACGAATGGGCAAAATACAGTAAATCCTCTAAGACATTTGCAGCATACATTTGAAAATCTAATACTGATTAATAGCATGATCCTAATAACATAAATGAGAAAACCTTCATCTGGTGGTCTTTGGCACCATTCCTGACTGCTCTCTCAATGCCTGCCAGAAACAAGAGACTCAGCGTCCTGCTGCTCACATGCCCGCTGGTCAGATTCCTTCTGTCCACCATGATGCCAGCAATGAGTTGGGAACAAGGACTTTTTACAGTTGTCTTTTGGAACACATCAAGGAAAATCATACATAGAGAGAGTATAGAGTATATTAAACAAGGAATGAAGTAAAAAAAAAAAATGAAATTACATACAAAACAGTATCATCCTGAGTATTTGTTTTTGATGTTTTTTACTGACTAATTAGCTTCAGATTAAATTAAATATTTTGCAGTTGAATGTAGTCTGGATTTATCCACAAATAAAATTCTTCCTCATTTTGCAGTAAACTGTCTCACTCACTGCACTGCCACTCCCAGCTCAGCCCATTAAGGATGTACCAATCTACTGTCCCGTCACACTGACTGTAACTAACATAATTAATCCAAACCATTTAGCAGGCCCTATTTGAACTGGATGGAATGGCAAACTATAGAGAGCTCACTGGTGGTAGAGATGTGTCATTGGTGCAGGCCTGCTGGAACAGAGAGCAGAGCTCCAAGGCACTGGAAGCCTCTTTTGTCTCTGCTCTTGCGAGAAACACAACCCCCTTTCTGTTCCTCTCAATCTCCACCCGGCTGGCCTGGCCATTGCACAGCGGCCGTGCATTGGCCTCATCCGGAAGGCACATACACTGATCCTGCTGCCTGTCCACTCCAATCGCTCCAATATATAGACGAACACCTGAAGCAAGAGTATGAAAAGCGAAAAAAGAGAAGATGAAGACATTAGCTGAAAAGGCAAAAGGGAAGTTAAACATGGGTGAGAGATGAGAAAAGTTGTTTTTTTTATCTCTTCAAGAAAGATCAATCCTTTCCCCAGACAGTCAAATTATATGTAGTATATTGTTGATGTTGTTATGTATCTATGTCAAACTGTGCTGCACTGTTTGGTGACATCAAACTTCACATCAGAGGACTTAAGCATGAACTCAGGGTGCTTTTATCCCCATCCTTGTCCATGGCGAATGTATGTCTGGAGCCATTTCTTGTCTATATGTACACAAACAGATGCCATATCCTTGGGGGTAAATTATTTCCAACCTGCTAAAATGATACATTAGTATATTACAGGATTACATGACCCCATTCAACCAAAATTTGACTGAACCACACACATCCGAGGTCAATTTTGCCACTGTTATTGTACAATTGAAAAAACAAGTTTCCTTTTTTTCAACTGTTTTTACAGCTTTTTGTCTCCCACTTCCTACCGCTGGAAGGAAACCTCTCGCTATGCCATCAGTTTGGGCCCCAAGAAACAAATTTTGTTGAAACCCTTCAGCACTTGTCCAGCTTAAATTTGCTACATCCCAATGACATCACCACTGTGATTGAGTAAATATATATTTTCTCTAAAAGAATAGCATCAACCTAAGAGTCGGTCAAATGTTTAGATATGACAATAAAAAACAGCCACAAATATTCAGAATTCTTATTGTAATATTTCAAAGTATATTTTTCTATATTCACCTCTTGCATCTATTTCATTGAGGGGGCTAAAGGATGAATCAACATAGCCACGTGCTGAAGCCTTTCAAAACAAATACTGCAGCTTTTCCAGATCAAGTGACCCTATTGAGATATTTTGACGAAGTGGGGAGGCTACTGCATCTCAGTGTTTTATTTTCCCTGGATAATGCAATCAGGTACTTATTAAAATTGTTCAGGTGCTGAAAGGGACCAATATCAGAACATTTGATGATGATAGTCATCATTGGAATGGCCTTGTGAAAGGGATAGGTTTCATTTGTGTCAGACAAGGAATCCATTTCTCATCCTGCTAGAGGATAAACAGCCTTGCATTTACCCTTTGAAGAGAGATGATTTCCCTCGTCTATGGCAAACGGTGCCTTCTCTTTGTTTTCTACAGAAGCTTTCCTTAAGCTACTTAATGCAAGTTTTATCTTCCTCTGGTGGTAGCTCCATCTCACTACAGAAGTGTGAGAAAACAAAAAAACAGTCTCTTTAATTTATTTAGCCTCATGTATCACCCATCCTCTCTAAAGAGCAAAACCCACAGCTCACTACAATGAAATGCCAAAACCAAGTGTACCAAAACCTGGTTTGGGTTTAAGGCTATCAAAGTGGTATCAGCTACATTGCAGTGCAACGAGAGAAAGTTTGCAGAGCCATGGACGAGTTGCAACTTTATTTCTTTCACACCAAAAAACAACTGACAGTGAACTTTTCAGCAATGCCAATGCCCCCAGCTTAAACGGTAGCCGTAAGCCGGAGGGTGGTACACCGTCATACGGTGTATCTTCGCCTCCAATAACCCCGCCAGTGCCGACCAGAGCACTGACGAGAACTGTGAACCCCTGTCCAATGTGATGTCTGGCAGGGTGCCGAAACGGGCAACCCAGGAAGAAAGACACAACCGCGACACGTCTGAGGTTGACATGAGGACAGCGGGACAGCCTCTGGCCTCCTGGTGGTTCGATCAACCATGGTGAGCAGGTGCATAAAACCCTGCGAAGAAGGTAGAGGGCCCACCAGGTTGATATGGACATGGTCAAAGCGCCTGGCCGGAATTGGAAACAGCCTCAAGGGGCACCCTAACGTGCTGGTGAATCTTGGCACACTGGCACACCACACATGCGGCCACACACTCCTTTGATTAGATTTTTTAAATCTATTTAGTTATTCAGTCAGTATCTTAGTTCAGACATGATTGACCACAATTAACTACAAAACACAAAACAATGACTGAAAGGGTTTTGGCTTAAGTGAAACACTTATTAAAGCCAAACCCCAACATAACAACAATTCAGAGCACCAAGCACACGGCAACCTCAACAATCACCAAAACGAGAAAATAATAATTTGTATTGCCTTGCCTACAAAGCACACCCACAAAAGGTTGCACACACTTTTCCCCAGTAGGCTCCGCTCAAAATGATATATTCTATCATAAAGACAAAAAAAAACCCCAAAAAACAAAGAAACCAAGAAGAAGCTGTACACAGGAGAGTTTATGTGTTATTTAGTTCTAGTTCTGTGTAGCTGCTTAATACCTTGTATTTTATTTTTTTTTTGAATGCTTTTACTGATTTTGAGTTTTTGAACGTATCATCCAAACTATTCCAAACATCTACTCCTCTAACTGAGACGCATCTGCCTTTGGTGTTTGTTCTAGCTTTACTTTTTTGATAAACATGAATTCCTCTCGGATTATAGCAAGTCTCTCTAAGTTTAAACCTTTCTTGAGTACAGAGGGAGTGTGCGTGGTTATGAACTTTATACATAGCAACAGCTATGTTAAGCTCCACTAAATCATTTAATTTTAATATCCATCCATCCATCCATCTTCTGCCGCTTATCCTGCACTCAGGGTTGCGGGGGATGCTGGAGCCTATCCTAGCTGTCATCGGGCGAGAGGCGGGGTACACCCTGGACTGGTCGCCAGTCAATCGCAGGGCCACATGTATCGACAAACAACATTCACTCACTCACTCATTCGGGGTAAATTTTCCCAATTTCTCACCAGCTGCATGTTTTTGGACTGTGGGAGGAAACCGGAGAACCCGGAATGAACAATGGGTTTTGTTGGGGCATAATAATCTGCATAATTAATTATTCTGACTGCTTTTTTTTGCAGTGTGAAATTGGGTTGGATCATAGTTTTATAATTATTCCCCCATAATTCCACACAATAATTTGGTATGACTCACCCTCTTGATTTCCATTTGGTTAATTTTTAGTTTTGTTAGATTTTCAATTTTCCTATTACCAAATATAATATATTTTGTTTTATTCACATTCATTGATAATTTATGATAGTCAAACCATCTTTTTAGTATTTCTAGTTCTTTCCTGACTGTATCTAATAGCTCATCAATATTTTGTCTGGAACAGTAGAGGCCAGTGTTGTCGGCAAACATTGCATGTTCTTAGGGACCTTCCAGATGTCATTAATATACATTGTGAAGAGTTTTGGCCCTAGGACAGAGCCCTGTAGGATTCCGTGGGTTATAAAATGCTTTTCTGATTCAATATAATTTATTTGTACATATTGCTGCCTACCACTAAGATAGCTTCGTAGCCAGTCATAGGCGACTCCTCTAAATCCATATATTTCCATTTTTGATAAAAGTAATTAACGTTTAAAGTGTCAAATGCCTTACTTAGGTCTACAAAAACACCCACTCTATATTCTTGATTACCTGTTGCAGTTGTTATATCCTCCACCAGTTCCACGACTGCCATAGAGGTCGATCTGTTTGCCCTGAAACCATACTGCCTATCATTAATTATGTTGTGCTTATCTATGTATTCATTCATCCTTATGTCGAACAGTTTTTCTAGTATTTTTGAAAATTGAGAGAGTAGAGAGATTGGTCTATAGTTCGTGATTTGTCTTCGTCTCCACTTTGGAAAATGGGTATTATTTTTGAGATTTTCATTGTTGTTGAAAAAATGCCTGTGAGGAAAGATTGATTACAGATGTGTGTGAGGGGTGTAGCAATGCAGTCAATAATCTCCTTTACCAGCACCATATCCAAATCAAAACTGTCTGTGGACCTCTTATTCTTAAATGCATTCACAATATTGATGATTTCATTTTTATCTTCACTTCTAATAGAAAATAAGTTTATATTATTTGGAATTTTGCCTACTTCCGTGATTTCTGATGACGAAGCAGTTTCTTGGGCAAGAGTGAGCCCGACATTGACAAAAAATGTAATAAATTCATTCGCTATTTCTTTACTATTGTCCATGATTAGTCCATCTTTGACTAAATATTTTGGATAGTCAATTTTTTTAAATTTTGTTTTTAAGTATACCATTTAGAACTTTCCAGTTGCCTTGGATTTTATCTTTCTGTTCCTCTAGAAGTTTATTATTATAGATTTTTTGACTTGATCCAATTATGTTGGTCATTTTTTTTTTTTGTATGTTTTATATCTTTTTTTCCGCTTCTTTAGATCGAAATTGTCTTGTCTCTAAATATCTTGCCTTATAAGTAGCTGATGGCAAATACTAAACACAGGAAGGTGATCAGTAATATTATTTATGAGTAATCCAGCTGCGGTTTGTGTTTCAAAACTGTTGATAAATATATTGTCAATTAAAGTTGCTGTTTTGGTTGTAAGTCTTGTAGGTTTGGTTATTAATGGGAATAGATTATTGCTATACATGGTTTTAATTAACTTTTTTTGTTTGCGTGTTATTATGGGAGTTCAAAAGATTTATATTAAAATCACCACAGACAATATGCACCTTTTCTACATTATTGAATAATTTATCAATGGTTTCGTTGAATGTATCGATGCATGTTCCGGTGTCCGATACAGACAACTAACATCAATATTTTTGGATTTAACTACTTCAATTTCAACTGTTATACATTCTAGAACTCTTTCAATCGTGATTGACTTACAATTTACAAAACTACATCTCAAATCCATGTCCACATACAAGGCCACCCAACCACCTTTTTTATTAGTCCCACTGACAGTAAACAACTTGTATCCTTCAAGTTCTATTTCACTGGCTCGATCTGTATCTAGCCCGGTCTCTGACACCGCTACGACTTTATATTTATTAAGTTTACTTAGGTATTCTTTGATGTTTTCATATTTTTTGTACAGACTCCTACTATTGAAATGAATTACACTAAATGCTCCTTACATATCAACGTCATTAAATTTTTCATCAGAATAATACTTACAATCCTTTAATATGTGATTTTAGAAGTGACTGTTTGGATCTATATTTTCGCCAAACTCATTTGTTTTGTAATTCAAGGTATCAAATATATTTAAGTTCATGTCTTTGATTATCAATTCACTTTTATCATCATTATATTCCCGTTCATTCAAATTCATCTTCAAAGACAATTGACACTCATCGTCTGCCATCGGTTTTGTGATTGACATTATGTACATCATTTCCACACACACACGCCTACACACATACACAGGGAGAAGGAAAGAAAATAGAAGAAAAATAACGTGAGTATCATAACGCTACCAAAAGTCCAGTCTCAATTCACATGCGTGAATATTCCTTCTGTCCTGTGTATAACAAGTTGTTTCCATTAGCGAAACTGATCAAGGTCTTTGAGTTCTCTCCCCATTATTACTCTGGCTTGCTCTGGAGTAGATCCCTTCAACTGAATGAACACCTTACAGTTCCTGGTCCACGTCGCTTTGATTAGTCCCATTAGCTTTGATAGCTGTTGAGTCACTTTGAACAGCTCCTCTGACATCTGGTTTAGCGACTTCCGCATATCCTCCATCTCGTTCTCCGTCTCTACTTTGCTTGTTCCTTTCTTTGGTGGCAAAGCCAAGTTTTCCTTTGCTGTATCTTGTAATTTGCTTTTAGTATTTTGCAAAAAAATCTAGTTTATGTTGATCGAAGTTGCAGCGGTTTTGCAGGGCGCCGCCATTTTGGAAATAGGATCCTTCCACTTGAACGTTCCCTCCTTGATAAAAACCCAACAACAACAGGCCACTGGGTGGGGAAGGCCGATAGAGACATCAAAGAGGAGGGCAGGGCTACCTTCCTGCACAACCACATCTTCCAGTTTGAGGCCAGTGTGCATCGATTTCAGGGCGAGAACATCTGGGTCGCCGGACTGATCGGCAGCCATAGCTGAGAAATTGATCCTGATTTGCACGGGGCACATGAGCACCCACGATTGGCAATCAGCGACAGGGATGGTCTTCCCAGCCACATGCTGAATGTTCATTCCAAAATGGCTGTGAGGTAGCGCTGCTGGTGAACAGACCACGGCTCAGACACTTTGGACATGGTGAAAGTCAGTGGCTTCTGATACACATAAGCTGTGAAGGAGAGGCCTTACAGCAGGAATCATTAATGACGCATTGCTAGACGCAGGGCCAACAGCTCCCTGTCAAAAACATTATACTTGCGCTCGCTATCCCGCAGTTTGTGGCTAAAGAACACAAGAGGTTGCCATGCATTTGCCACACGTTGTTCTACCACAGCCCCAACGGCAATGTCAGATGCATCAGTTTTCAACGCTATGTACGCCATGGGTGCAGGATTGGCGAGAAGGGCTGCGTTAGTGGGGGCGTGCTTCGCCCCGTCAACAGCCTGGATCCGTTCAGAAGTCCAGTCGACCGTGTTGCCCGCCTTCCTGAGCCGCAAAACGCTGTAAAGTGGCTGAAGGAGGTGGGCAGCGTGAGGGATGAAGCGGTTGTAGAAGTTCACCATGCCCAAGAACTCCTGCAATGCCTTCACAGAGGCCGGGCGGGGAAATTCCGCAACTGCTTGCACTTTCAAAGGCAATGGGACTGCACCTTGTGGTGAAATGCGTTGACCCAAGAAGTCAATCACTGGCAGTCCAAACTAACACTTAGTCGGGTTGACTGTGATGCCGTGTTTGTCCCACCGACGGAAAACCTGTGTCGGGTGGTCCAGGTGCTCATCAGCCGGCGGACTGGTCACTAGTATGTCCTCAAGATAGATGAACACAAAAGCAAGGTCACCCAGCACTGAGTCCATGAGCCTCTGAAAGGTTTGAGTGGCACCCTTCAAGCCGAAAAGCATCCGCAGGAACACGAAAAGCCCGAATGGGGGGATGACAACAGCCCCTGGTATGACCACGCACTAGGTCCACCTTGGAGAAGATAGTAGCGCCTCACAGTCATACGGTGAAGTCCTGATGTTGGGATGGGGTGGTGGTCGTTCACGGTGGCATTGTTCAAACGGCGAAAGTTGCCGCAAGGACGCCATAATCCATCGGCCTTGGGACCGTGTAGAGCGGGGAGGCCCACGGGGTGTTGGACTGCCTCATGGTCCCCAGATGCTCCATGGTGGTGAACTCCTTCTTAGCCCTGTCTTTAAGGCGCTGTGCCTGCACGGTCCCACCGGGGGGCTGAAGTGCTGCACACCGTGTTTAGCGCCGATGATGGGGACAGTGATGCAGGCGACCACGAAGTCCCACTGAAATTGTTGACCGTGGAAACAAAACCTTGAAAGAAGGATTGAGGACCCGTTAGCCACGCTCAGTAGTGGGCTGCTGCATGTGGTATGAATGTCTGCTTGCGTTGGGGGAAGCAGAAACCATACCAGAAACCATATTCCATGCCTTGAGTTTCTGATGAACAGCAGCTGGGTGTGTCTGCTGGCATCCATAGCTTCCACTCGAGCGCTGGCCCTGGATCTCCTCGGTGCCCTGAAGGAGCACGGCAGGGAGCAGCGCTGCGCCTTGCCGCTGAACCACTGGTGGAAAAAGCAGAGGCAAGGCCCACGTCATCTATGGATGGTTGCCCCAGCCACCACGGCTGAATCCCTTTCCCCTGGTACAATCTGCGGGGGCTCCGATGCCACGCTCTGGACGGCGAGCTGCTTGGTAGCTAGCAGGACGCAGTTGGTCTCCTTCGCCAGACCCTGGCAGTCACCGTTAGCATGACACTGGGAGTTAGCCAAGGCCGCGTGCACCGGAGGTAGGAGCTAGTGGAAGATGAGGTTTGGGAAAAGGAAACCACCTTCGTCCGATCCACACAGCAAAAGCAGGTTGTCCATTGGGTCCACGGCCGACTCGTCACCCAAACCGGACTGGGATAGGAGTCACAGTCTGTATGTCTGAGACAGTCTATCTGCCTGCTCTGCGGCAAACTGCCTGCAGAAGTCTCTTGAGGGCGGTGTGTCTCCTGTGCCACGGCTGGATGACAACATTTTGGGTTGGAGTGCACTCTTACTAAATTTAGCTGAAAGTAATGATAAGGCAGCAATACATTAAATCATACTCTGATTGTAGCTTAGGTATTTTGAAAAATTAAGTCAATTTCTAGCTTGTTTTAGAATTTATTCACCAGGGCATGTTTTTGCATACAGTGGATTTGGCCTCTGCTGCCTGTATACATCTCTTTCCATTAAAATATATCATAACTTACTGTTTTCAATTCAGACAGTAAATGCAAGAGGCCAAAACCAATCATGATAACATAACAGTTGCCATCTAGTGGCAGTAATACAATTTGGAAAAAGTCTGAAATGAAGTTATGTGAAAATATGCATGTAATGGGGTCAACGGTCCTGGTTGTGTAATGAAACGCTGCTCTATGGTTTTATATTCATTTCAATTTTAGGAACGTGAATATCTGTCATACAGGAAATGTGCTTATGAGTCATACTTGGGCTTTAGGACAACAAAAGGACCACACGTATTTCTTGAATCAGGGGCTGGTTCAAATCACGAATTTGATAATGCTTCTGATTGCTCCCTACAGTTGCCAAATTTATAACCTGAATTTGATCATGGCCACAAGGTGGAGCTCCAGGTGTGGATTAGAAGTAGCTTGGATTCACGTTCCTCTCAAACTTTTTATTTTTGTTCTGCAGGCTCTTGTTTTTTCCACTCACAGCTCCAGGAGCTGCTGCTTATACTGTGCTGCCAAGGCCGACCAGAAATGGAAGCGCATATGCTGCTGATTAACACATAAAAAATTGTTAGCAGTCGAATAGCGACATTTAGACTGAACACTGAACACATGCTGAAAAAAGTGGTTGCCTGAGAACGTAATTAGATTAGGAGTTTGAATAAAGAACTTTATTGAGAACTTTAGTGAGTAAAGGCTTATCAATGAGAGCTCCTCTGGTTCTCGTCTGGTAGAAGAACAGGATTGCCTTCCAGGGCAGCAGCATCAGGGGAACCATATGAGTCTGACTGAGAGCCAGCACACTGTTTGACAGTACCTTCATTGTGAGTCTGCATGCCTTGGATCCTAACAATAGACTCTGCTCTAGGTCCCACTAAAAATACAAATTACTCATTGTACTACAAGAAGAAGTAATGGTTACTTTATCTGCTGTGATGACTTTTATCAAGAGTTTTGAGAGCCTATTAAGATATATGTCCTTGCATCCAAGGATGACATTTTGGCCATGATCTTTCTCTGAATTTATACCAATGAAGCTTCTGAATCCTCTTTACGTGAACAGAATTTTGTGATGAACAACTGCAATAACTAAGCAGACTTAACTGAACATACACCACTTTACAATCTAAAGAAGCGAGCCAAGGGACAAATGATTGCCAAACAGTTATATTTATTTGCCGAACATACGCCTAAATGTTCTGAATCATGGAAATGTTAAAACTTTAATGATAACAGTGAGATACATTTCTCAACAAAAAATCTTTGTTCGTCCTCCATGAATACATAAAAATCAGTATACCAGTTAACCAGGAAAGATCATTAAGCACAGACAAAATTTGATAACTGTCGTAATAACATGAAAAAGATATCAAACTGTGTGTATTTGTGTGTCTGACAGATAATGCCCTTGGCCGGTAGACTATTTGAAACTAGCTATACATCTTTGTTATGATTGGGGATAGATGTACATTTATTCATTGATATTTGCTGTTATGTACTGAATGTTACACTGTGATTCATTTTGACGTTTTATTATTGAGGTGAAGTTGATGCATTACCAACTGGGAGTGGTAAATCAATGTTAATTCTTATTTTTGAAAGAAATCCAATACCTGAGCTCAACTTATCTAAACACATTCCATTCCAAACGTCATCATGATTTCATCCTCTCAACTCTTTGTTGGTAGAGGTATATCGGTGTTATTTTGCTGTTACTTTCCATGGATGTCTTTAGACAAGAATAAGCAATTGCTTCATAAATCATAAATTAAATGACAACCATATTACACTAGGAAGATTGGGTGTGAAAACAAAGTTTGAAACACATCTCGTCAAGCCAAAGATTACAATTATATCTATATTAAAGCTGTTGACTTGCTCGGTTTGGAACTTAGTTTGATGTTAAAAATAAAAGTCACTAGAGGATCTGGGTTTTCCTTTAAAATGATTGGTTAGACAAGGCCTACTGCTCTGACCTGTTTTCTTATCTTCACACTGTATATTATGAATTATTGGACATGGCCTCTCATCCTTAAGCTGTGGTACACAGCCTGGTAAGTCCTCCATGACCTGAGGCATCACTGGGACCTGACTTGGCTGCGTTGGTACCACAGGGTCGTCCAGGCTGTTTGATCCATTGCTGGTTTCCCAGGCACCTTAAAATCATCAGATTACATGCATGTGCAAATGTAGATCAAATCGACAAACAAATAAAGGTAATATATATTTATGTAGATGGACTACAAACAAATACAATCAATTTTGGGATGGTTTCAGGTTGAAATGATCGGGTGACATGATATATTTAAAAAATGATTTAACAGGAGAACAGATAACCTCTGTGTTATATTCTAAATCTAGTTTAACAAAGCTATTTGTGAATTCCAGTGTTCATTTTAGAGGCTAATTTGTGGATTTGTAGAAGTGGATGGTCTTCTTCTTCTTCTTCTTCTTCTTCTTCTTCTTCTTCTTCTTCTTCTTTTCCTATTGGCTTTTCCCCTCATGGGTCGCCACAGCGAATCAACCTACTCTATCTAACCCTATTCTCTGTATCCTCATCTCGTGCCAACTACCTTCATATCCTCTCTCACTACGTCCATATATCTTCTCCTGCCTGGCATCTCCTATTCCAGCATCCGTCTACCAATATAGTAACTATCCCTCCTCTGTACATGACCGAACCATCTCAGTCTGGCTTCTCTGGCCTTCTCTCCAAAACATCTAACATGTGCTGTTCCTCTGAAGGACTCATTCCTACTCATTCTATCCATCCTCGGCACTCCCAAAGAGAACCTCAACATCTTCATCTCTGCTACCTCCAGCTCTGCCTCCTGTCCTTTGTTCAATGCCACTGTCTCCAAACCATACAGCATCGCTGGTCACACGACTGTCTTGTGCACCTTTCCTTTCATACTGGCTGATATTCTTCTATCGCATAGAACCCCTGAAACTTTTCTCCACCCATTCCAACTTGCTTGAATCCGTTTCTTCACCTCTTTTCCACACTCTCCATTGCTCTGGACTGTTGACCCCAACTACTTGTTGTAGAAATGGATTGTGATACAGATAATTTGTCATATCAAGGAAAATATTCTGTTTGACTTAGCAGAGGCAGACCAACAATTTGCCACTAAGATAATACATATATTTGTGCAGATAAAACTGACTTTGCTTAAATCATTTATGCAAGAAGGAAGGCAGATAAAGGCCTTTGACCTAAAAGACTTGATCCATTTTAGCAGTAAGATGGGTGAAAAAACATATCGAGACCCCAGCCCACAGATTACCAGCTGTGTTATGGTATAAAAAAGAAGTGAGGATAGGTGACTGATGCTCACCAATTCCAACTATTATTGCTTCAAAGACAATAAATCTTCCCCTTTTTCAGTTTGCAGGAGAAAGGAAAGGAGTTCCAGCAATAATTTACGAATAGAAGTACCGAATAAACTATGTCTATTGTTGTGCAAATATCTATGTAAATGCAGGGACCTTCTTATTCAGAACCCTCATAACATCTTTTCACCGACAATACCTTAAGTTTGCCCTGCCACATTCCTTCAAAAAGGAAACAGCTGTGCTGTGGAAACATTTAAACCTTATGTCTGTCAACTTAGTCCCTGGACACATTTATATATTGCTAATATACAGGTCTTTGTCAGTTGTTGATTTGTTCATTACTCACGCTGCTTTCCTGCCGGAGCCACAGAATGATGTCGCCCTACTTTCTTACCCAGAAAGGTCAGTGAATAGGATCCGTTCTCAACTCCAGAAGAATTTACATACATTTTGTTTTGAGCTGTGCATCGGCTGCCGCTGCTGTTATTGGGTTGTCTAAGGACACTGAGTTTAACAGAAACCTGTCCAAAAGAAGGAAACTGTTATTTCCATTAAAAGCCATGTTGTTAATTGCTAGAATGACAACTGAATAATCTTTTCACTTCTATCAATATGTGATTGATATGTATTATACCACATTACCTAAATCATTGCAGCTTCAAATTAAATGCTCATGTCAGTAAAGTCATACAGTACATTCACTCCAGGAATGAAATCCTGCCTGTTAATAAAAAGGCTGAAACTGCTAAACTAAACATTTTCAATTTCAATGTGCTAACAGGAACATTCTTGTCATTGTCAATTTACAAAGTGAGTGCAGTTGATTATATCAAATACATTTTTAAGTATTTGTGAAATTACATACATATACAAAATGTGATAAGTCTAATGGAATTCAAATTATAAGCCCCACCCCAACAAAAAATCAAAAAGGGTGGAATAGTCAACAAAATGGAAAAAATTGAATAAAACTCATTATACACTAACCTTTTCTCAATCCCCGATCACGTGTGTGTGATTCAGTTAGTGTATTGCTGCACTGACCACCGGACGGGATATGAATCGATCCTGGTCTCTGAGAGGAACCAAACTCTCGACTGCCTTTAAATATTAAAACTGCACAGATGAGGTTTCACAAGGTAACGGCCTAAACCCCACTGAGCGGGTATGTAAAAGTCCTCAGGTTTCCCGACTGTAAGTCAGAGGCACACTCGGCCACCCAACACACACACACACGCGTGCACACATACACGCATACACACTCAACTGACCATGGAAAGAAAAGCATCACCATACCATTTCGATCGACATAATGTGCGATATGTAGTCACATATATGGTAATTTTATTTGCTCTGGCAATCTACAAACATGAATTCCAGACATTCCAGAGATCCAGCCAAACTACTGCTCGACTCGAAAATGTGGGCATTTCTTTATTACCATTTAGTTACAGATAGACCAAATCTGTATTGACCCCAAGGCGTAACACTGTTAGAGTCATCCTCCTCAATAGATGAAGAAATAAAAAGTGTGATTAAAGGTCAGTCAGTCTGCTGACGCAGCGCTGATGTGTTGAAATGACGTTAAGGCGTGCGTTGTTTCCCAAGCTGTTCAAACCGTCTGAAGTAGTGAAAACTACTACTATGTGAGCCATGCCGCCGACAGGTAGCGTCAACGTCTGTGCTGCCATAACAACGTGCCACTCCAGGAAGCCCATGACCTCATCGGACCGGAGGCATTCCAAGACCTGGAGTCAATGTTTGCTGGTCTTAGCTAGCCCAGTTAGAGATCTTGACAAGTGGAGGAGTTTTGAATTTTAAATAGAGATGTTTATTTAACACTTTCTCAAAATCTTATCGCAACATGGTATTAAACTCGGTGCTTTTAATTGCTGACAGGGCTTGTATATAATAATTCCAAATAATGCCGTACGAAGAACGAATAACAACAAAACTCCGTACGTGAATTGGTTAAAACATCATGCATAACTGAAACAAAATTGATCCAAATGGACTATTAACAGCATTGAAACGGTGAAAAAGGAATACAAATCGACTCATCATCGCAACACCATCAGGAAGCGATATTCAATAAAATTCTACTATTTAGAGGACAATTCTGAACATACAGCTGTGTCTGGGTACAGTGCCTGTTTTAAGTCTGCTGCTACGTGAGCAAACCAAAGCTTCTTCCTGTTTTTTTACGCGTGGCTCTGCCTTCTGGTAGGAGGCTGACCGCGCCGCCGTGGCAGCCAGCGGTCCGGTCCAATCGCAGCAGCGCCGGGAGGCGTGGGCCGGATCCGTCACTAGGTGGGGTTCTTCAATGACTATAAATATATTGTCTTTGCTGTTGCACCGTCCCTCAAAGCACAGTGAGAAGAGCTTTACCCCCCTCAAAACCCACACGGTAAGCAATTTCATTTTATGAAACTCCATAAAAACATCTTTTTTTTTAAGTAGAAGACTGAGGAGGAAGTCTGCGTGAAAGTGGTTTGGCCCTCTTACTGTGGATGTAAACTTTGTGGGTGCGGCCGGGAACGTCAGTGCGGTTCTCCTTTGGATGCAACAAAGTGTGCACTTGAATCAAACGAAGTGGCGTTCCGTTCACTGCCACGGTAGGGTTTCCCCACAAATTGCACAAAAAATGTCATATATTCGACAATAGTTATTCGGTTTAAAGTTGGCCGTGGGTGTGGCCACGCAGGGTGTGCGTTATGTAAACGCCAGTTGTCATAAAACCTACAGTAAGTACTAAGAAATGATTTTCCGACAGGATTGGAGTAGGGGATTTTTTTCCACCCCTCTGGAAATAAAGAATTTAAAGAAGCCCTGACAGGATGGGATCTGTGCTGTTTGGAATATATTCTAAAATCTTCTCAGTGTACTCTATATACCACAGTCTCACAAGGCTGATGGGCTTGTATTTATTCTCATGTGGATTATTGTGCATCATGCAGGTTACGTTTTACTGGCTTTCTTCTTCATTGTTACCCTTTTCTCTTCACTTCTGTTTTACTCTTCTCTTCTCTTCCTCTAGCAGACTCCAGCGGCTCCACCATGTCGTTCATCAGAGAGTTCAGGATGCAGATGGTCTATCTGGGCATGCCCGATGACTCAGTACGTTACTGTAGCTATGTTCCATTTGCTAAGGCCAACCCCGTTGTTTTTTTCCCCCCTTTCTCCCTCTTGTGGTATGCTTGGAAGAAAAAATTTTAGGAGGCTGCATTCACAGCAATAGAGGGAGAGGGGCGTGGAGGATAGTGATGACAAGAATGAATATGTTGGAAGTTCAAAAGTTTAGATTGGGAAAGAAAAAAGATGGACTGAACAGAATAAAATGGCAAGGGTTATCAGGGAGAAATGTGTGTGGGGCGTAAAGAGTGTTTAAAACAATATGACCATTCACGGTCATCTGCCCCTGTGACTCATTGTTGCAGGAATTTTCACCCCTCCCTTTATAAACTCTTCAAATAGAGGAAAATTCTGCTTCCCCTTTCCATGGTTTCTTAAAACAACACAACACAAACAAGAAGAACCTTTGACATCATCCATTTTAATTTCAGTCTTTCTCTCCTATGCAGCTTTGGTTTTGTTCCGACCAATTCAAACACAGTTGTGTTTGGAAATATTACTTATACTGAAAAGTAGAGGTGACACAACAGAGGGGATTTCAATGAGTAAAATAACATTTCAGATACAGCTCCTTAAATACTTATTGCCATGGAAGATTGAGCGTCCAGGCTAAGTGAGAAGGGAGCCAGTAATCCTTTTTTTGCTTACCTAGATACACTTGACAGGTCTTGCACAATATCAGTTGCATGCCAAGTATTTACCAATCACATACTTACCTACAGTACATTGTGTCTGTCAGGTCTTAAAGAATGAGGGAACAGTGACACCAGCTCCCAACTTCAGTCCAAGTGGAGATGCAGCAACCTTGGATAAAGCCATTAAAACAAAAGGTGATTTTTTTTTTTCTTAGTATCTGCAGGAACACAGGAAAGCCTGTGTGAACTTGTCTCTCTGTGGCTCCCTTGCAGCATGAGGGTCTGCTGTATTTGGCAAAAAACTTGAGCACCTCCTGCTGTCAAACATGCTGTGTTGCTGGTTAAACAGCAATGTAGGCCTCCGTCATCCTCTGTTGGAGGATATAATTTGAGATCAGGAGTCAAGACAAATTATTTGGACCTGAGTCAGACAAGTGTCACACATTTTTTACTTCAAATCTGGCTTCCAAATGGAACTCAGCGCGACTGTGAAATTGGTGATATGATTTGTGATAAGAACTTCAGGCTCAATGTTTAAAGACCTGATTGTGTAACCAAGGCAAGAATATCTGGCATTAAATGCCAAGATAAGTGTAAAGTAAATAAGGTTAATAAATAGACTTAAAACCTATTTTTAGCCTGTCATCACTTTGGACTTGTGTTCGATGATTTGTCTTCAACTTCATCCCACTTCTCCACTTCTACTTGTGTCTGGTTTTGGTCATTGCATTTCTCATAAAGTGAAATAAACAGTATCTACATGTAACAATCTCAGTTAACGGACAAAATGTAATTACTGCAGGTGTGGATGAGAACACTATCATTGAAATAATAGTGAAAAGGAGCAACGAGCAGAGGCAGCAGATCAAACAGGCTTATCAGCAAGCTTCTGGCAAGGTAACGACAGTTCCCCAAGCTAGACCTGTCCACAATGATATGGTCTCAAACACTGTATTTATTTGTTGAAGCCCCTGGAAGTGGCACTGGATAAGGCTCTGAAAGGGGACCTGGAGGATGTGGTGATGGCTCTTCTGAAAACACCAGCCCAGTATGATGCTCATCTGCTCAAAATGGCCATGAAGGTAATATGACTGTTGTAATATCAAATGTTCATGACAAAATTATCAGGGAACACTGTAAATAATCATACATTGTATAAAAGTGGTGAGTTAGAATCATTTGTAAATGTAATTTTTAAGGTGTGAAAATCAATTTGAATTAACATAAGTGCTTTGGAATGTAATCCAAGGGTTAGTCCTGGATTATTTCTAGTTTATCACAATACATTTGTAATTCATGTTAATCTGTATATGTCATAGTTATAACAGTATCAGTTTATTATGACAACCCCAGGCAGTGCACATACACCCATAAACTGTCATACACATACTGTTGTGTACTGATAATGTTTAAGGAATTCTGACTCAACATCTACACCTGTATGCTCTCTCCTCAGGGGTTGGGAACAGATGAGGACACCCTGATAGAAGTTTTAGCCTCTCGAACCAACACAGAGATTTTGGAAATTAAAAGGGCCTATAAAGACGGTTTGTTACAGCAAATATGTCTTCCTAAAAATCATTCTTCAAAATTAAGTGAAGCAATACCGAAAATGTTAGCTTCTGGAATGTTGAAGATAGAACAAAATGTGCTTTGTGAAACGCAAGTGGTGTTATTACATCCTCCTGTCATGTGTGTCCAGATTACAAGAAGGACCTAGAGGATGACATCAGGTCTGACACCAGCGGAGACTTCAGGGCTGCCCTCCTTGCACTCTGCAAGGTATATGTGTTTCATTCTTGCTTTTATAATAATAGCTTTAATAGCTTTAATAGCTATTTATTCATAGCTTTAATAGCTAATAATGAGCTTTAAATTTGTCTGTGTTGATACAAATGGCATGTATCTAGCAAAGATGTGTGTATTTTCTCATTTTGATCTTCTCTTTCTTTTGGGTACTCTCTTCACATGTCAGAGCCCCATTGAAATCTGTGATTTTCAATGGATCTGCTACCATGAGAACATAATGTCACGCAGTTTATTGTACCAGATTTTTTCTTACAATTTTTTTTAAAAATTGTAGTTCTAATTTTATTTTGACCAGACTGAGCCATTTTCTTGTGTCAGATACATACTTATATTCTTTCTGATCGCTACAATAGAGTGTATGTTATAAATTAAATGTTCTTTTGTTGTTTTTGCCTTGTTATACAGCAGAAATGTCTGCTAATGTAGCATGTCGTTAGTTCCTAAAAACAGAATGTGGCTCAGTTGGATGAGAAAAAAGCAAAAACTACAACTTTGAACCCAGTCGTCTCGAGTAGAAGCTTGCATGATTTTGCTCTCTAAGATTAATGGTATTGCAGTTCTAATCGATTATGTGGGACATTTAATCTCAAACAGTACTGTCAGGGATCCCCTTTCAAAACTGCACAAAAAGAAAAAAAACCAAAACTAAACTGCCCCACCCCTTGACATCCACTCTGTGGTATATGAAAAATTATGTGGTGTATGAAAAATATGTTTATTATGAACAAAGTGGAAAATTATTTGGACTTGACTTTTCTTCAGGATGTTTTTTTGGCATTCTCCCATAAGATTGTTTAGGTTTATGAGTTTAACAAATGTTAATGTGTGTTTGTATGTGTGCAAATATTTTCCAAATAGGCAACTTTTTCTTAAGAAATTATGTCACAATTCCTGCCACTTTTCTTTTTAGATATGTACATGGTCAAAGAGAGAAACATATTTAAATGTGTGTTTATTTTCTTACAAATTCTGATTGTAATTTTCTCCATATTATGTAAAATACTTTATTTAATCTTAAGAAATGGCAGAATTGGGCCTACATATTTACAATCCTCAAAATACTTAGTTTTGAAAAATAGGTATAATAGCAATATCAAACGCAGGAAGAGTGGATACTGGCTACAGGAACCACCTCCCATCCTGTCCAGTAGTGTGTAGTGTGACCTTAGACTAAAATATTCCCCTTATGATACCATTTTTTTTAATCTCCTACTGTAAATATGCCCTGTCTGTGTTTTTCATAGGCTGGTCGGACAGAGGGTGTATGCGAGCAGCTGGTTGACAGCGATGCCAGGTCTTTGTATGAGGCTGGAGAGGGAAGGAAGGGAAAAGACTGCTCTGCTTTCATTGAAATCCTCACCAGCAGGAGTGCCCCTCATCTTCGTCAAGGTGAACTGTCTTTCTGCAATTTTCAGCAAATCCATTCTTTATCAAACAGATCCTCAAAACATGTAGGTCGCGATGACCCATAACAGGCAGGACAGTCAAAACTCCCAAATCTTAGGAGGGAGATTAAATAGAAATTATTGATGCACCCACATCTTAGTTTTAACATTGTAAAATTTAATTACTTCTGGCACTTTCTTGGCATTGCATTTTCTAATAATTTTGAAAAAAGTAAAAAAAAAATTCTAAAGAAAGCAAGCAAAACTAAGAGTTGTGAGAGACGACAAAAAAAGCAAATGACAAAGATATGGTATTCGTTATTTCTTAACTCAGTTTGTCCATAGGTAAATAATGAAATCGCGATTATATCGAATCATTAAGGAAGTTCATTTTCAAACCAGTTTCAGTTTTTGAACCTCCAATGTTGGTAATGTCTCCATCATGTTTTTACTCCTCCTTTGTTGCCCAGTTTTTGACAGATACACAAAGTACAGCAAAGTGGATGTGGCCAAAGCCATTGACCTGGAGATGAAGGGGGATATTGAAAATTGTCTCACTGCAGTAGGTAAAGGCAAAACTCTATATAACAACTGTCTTTGGTGAGTGTAATTGTAGTGACACTCATGATGGACAGATCTGATGTAAACACGAATCATTTTTAACTATTCTAGTCAAGTGTGCTGGAAGCCGGTCTGCATTCTTTGCAGAGAAGCTGTATTTGGCCATGAAGGTACAGTACAAGCTGCTACTGAAACACTAAGTATTGGAAAGGAAAGGAAAGCACACAGGGAACTTCAACTGTCTCTTCAAGTTTCCCCTTTGATTTTTTTCCCTGTTTCTGCCATGCAGGGTTCAGGAACTCGTAAACACATCCTGACCCGTATTATGGTGAGCCGCTCTGAAAAAGACATGAAGAGAATCAAGGAAGACTACAAGAAGAAATATGGAAAAACTCTGTACAAGGATATTTTGGTGAGAAGTCGGTCACTTGTAATATCCAAGAAACCTTCCCAACATTGCATTGGAAATTTTTTGTTAAATACATGTTTTTTTTTTTTCAGGATGACACTAAAGGAGATTATGAAAAGATTCTTCTTGCTCTCTGTGGAGGGGATAACTAATAGCTAAACTGAATTTTAAGCCTTTTACGTCCAGCAGTATAAATATATTGCCTTACGATACATGTACTGCCAAATACATTTGTGTAAAAGAAATGAACATCAGGAAGTGAAGACTAAGGTGGATTCAATAGTTTCCTCCATTTTTTTTTATTGGTATTGCTCAAGAAATAATTGAGTATATCCATGGTTGAGAGTTTTTGAAGGTATTCATAACCAGTGCTTGAATAGTTGAGTAGAGATAGGGATCAAAGAGATAATGCATAAAGGTGTATACAGATTCTGAAGTGCAAAAAGTATTCAGTGGCATCAGCACCTTGAAAGAGCTTTCTGTTAATAAAATTTTTCTGCTAATAAAATCTTTTGAATGGTGTTTTTTTTTTGATTTTTTTTTGTATATTTAAAATTATTATGGCCATGCATTTACAAAACCTGCTGTGTTAGACATTGAGTAGCTAGTATTAAAATTCAGCTAATACTCAGTAGCAAGTACTAAAATACTATAGTGGACTGGCGAATCGTAAAAATTATATTACCTTTAAAAGGCTAATATAGATTTTAATTGCCGATTCTATAAGTAAATCAAATTATTTGCAAGAATTGTAAAAAATGATTTACCCCATTTAACCCTAAAAGTATCATTCGGTCAAGGACAAGGTTGCCAGGTTGGGGAAAATAAATTAAGTTCGCAATAAAACAAGGAACAGATATTTGTATTTGATAAGGACGATGAAAATGTGAATTCCTACAAAAGGAAACAGCAGCATGCAGCGGCTAATTTCAAGATCCATTCTCCTCTCCATTCAATGTATTTTATTTGAGCAAAAAATATTAGATTTTTAAAATTGTGTAATCATAATGATCACAAGAGATTGGAGACAAAAATAAAATTGGCAAAGTCAGTACTCTAATTTTCACTGAATTTAATTCAAAAATATAAAAGACACCTGGCCAGTCAAGAAAAAGCAACTTGCTGCAAATGAAAGGGGATTTGCAGTTACACAATCTGGCAACCTCGCGGTTCTTTCAGTCCATGTCTACTCAAGGAGTGGAGCACCTTGTGCGGGTAGCAAGCTAGGCTAACCAACTTTATTTTCCCTGTACGTATCAAGAATCATAAAACTTGTGCAGGCGTGTTTACGTATTCTTTAAAAGAAATACCCAATTAATATTGTCAAGAGGTTTAATTGCATGTGAAATGTATTTGTGTTTCTGTCTGAGGTTGTCAGCAAAATGCCAAATGTAGCAAAGTTACTGTCCTTCATATGTGACAAGTCGGCGTAAACGGACATTACAGTGGTAACGTGCCAACGAAACCAAGTGTGTCTTTTGATAAGAATACAGGTATCAAAAGACAGATGATTTGTAAATGCACACGCCATTGTCCCTCTACGGTTTGACTACGAGAGGCTAACTGTTAGCTTTGGTTACTGACAACTAAGCAGAAAATTAACGCCAAGTACCTTGCTGTAAGTAAACAAAACCATATCCAAGTCTTTGCTATGGTTTGACAACGTCAAATCTGTAAACACCACGGAAGTCCCTCAGCAACATCACACGTTCAGCGTCAAACATAGCCTCAATTTAATTTTTTCCTTCCAGATCGCCTGGCATTCCAAGTCCCATTGACCTTCCTCCCTCTACCCTAAACACCGACAGTGGCCCGACCAATGGACCAATGCAGTCTTTGTTCAACCAGAGGGCCGTGTTTTGAAGGATATCATGAATGACAAGCTAGTCTTCTTGGGCCTGCTCTACTTCATCCAGGGCATCCCTTATGGTCTCCAGTCCTCCTTGCTACCTGTCTACTTGCGTGGAGCTGGGCATTCCCTCACCCGCATTGGCTTCACTAAGATCCTCTATTTTCCCTGGGTCCTCAAAGTGCTGTGGGCCCCTTTGGTGGACCGAGTTGGCACTAAGCGCCACTGGCTAGTATGGACAGTGTCCGGACTGGCACTGACATGTTTCTCCAGTGCTGCACTGGCCCCAGAGACGCATATCTGGGGAGTAGCTGGAACCCTGTTGGCCATGAATACTCTGGCCTCTGTCCAGGATATTGCTGTAGATGGGGCAGCCGTAGGATTGCTGAAGGGTCGCAGTGAATTGGGGCTTGGTAACACTGCCCAAGTTGTAGGCTACAAAGCTGGATCTGTTTTTGCCGGAGGTGGGCTACTGGCTGTGATTGATGTGGCTGGATGGAGCTGGATGTTCATGTTGCTGACTTTTGTATATGCAGGCGTGGCACTATTTGTACTTGGGGCCCCTGTATTGGATGACGAGACTGTAAGGGGTCAGCAGACAGATAGTAGCAAAAGGGGAGGACAGGGAATAGATGCTATGAGGCCATGGAAGGTGTGGAGAAAGATGTTGGCAGTGCCTGGCACTCCTTGGACTGTCCTGTATGTGCTCACATACAAACTAGGTGAGTCTCATTAATACAAACACATTCATATACACACATACAAACACATATAAAGGTTATAGCCAGCACTGGAAAAAACATTTTAGAACACTTTTTTTTTGTAATTCACTTTACTTTGCCCACTTTAAGTAAAGTAAAGTGTTTATTTTCTTTAACATTCATTGTAAAATGAGAGGGAGAACAGGAAAATCACTTGGGATGTGGGTGTAAAGTATCGCTGACTTGATGCATTTTTTAAATTTAAGTTTTAAATAGATATTGACCGATGTAAAAACATTGTTGGGCATAAATATTCTTTACTCACTCTCATTTTATAGAGAACCAAAAAAAGCAAAACAAAGTATCAGTACAATGTATGTTTAGCTGCCTATAATTGGGTCAGTCAATGTATAATTTCCCTGAAATTGTCTAATTTCTGAAAAAAACTTTAATCTCTATGTGCATGTGTGGCGCTTAATACCACTAGATGTCACTGTTGGTGTGTTCATGATTACTGCGCTCAATCCCAAGCAGGCTTCCTTGAAGACGTCTGGAATGAAGTTGTTGCAAGACAACTTCTGAAAACTACGGAGGCCTAGTTTGTCTGAAAAAAAACTTCAGTGAAGATATACCTTTTGTTTTCTTAATCTCACTGCTATACCCCCTAGAACAACAACAATGAATATTGAATTCATTCAGTTTTTATGTGAATAAGATACAAACATTTTGAAAGTAATTGTGGATCAGTTGAGACCTGTGTGTGTGCACGCGTGCGCGCCTGTGTGTGTCTGTGTTTGTGTGGGAGAGAGTTAATATGACCAGGAGTTTGGTGTTTGGTAGCAGAAGGGGATTATGTAAGGATTAGAGTGTCTTTGTGTCTATGGTGTTCAGAAACTGAAGATCATGCTAATGTATATTTTTCTATGTGTATGTGTGTGCATGTGTGTCTGTGCATGGATGTGGGTGGTGGAAATATAATTGTCTATTCATATTTGCCTAGCATTGGCTGGTATATGCGCATGGATGTATATTCCTTTGTTTTTAACTTGTGTGTTTTTCTGAGAGTGTTAAGGAGGGTTCTGTAATCGGATGAGCTGCAGCAGACAACACTATTAGACAAAATATGAAGGCTGGCTGGAGCCCCTAATCTGTCTAGGGAGCAAGACTCCCACCCCTCTCCACTCTCCCTGTCACACAAGCACAAACACACACACACACACATTGGCTGATGCTTGTGATAATTTCTCCGTGTTCTCAGTGGTCAAGCTCTGTAGATTCATTAACAACTTCAACACGCATCTGCATTTCTTGTTATAGTACTCTAAATATCCAACACCTTCGGAGTGACAGAGAAAGGATTGTGTAATATTTTAGATGTGGTCTGGCTATCCTTGTGTAATTGCCTATGTGGGACCTTATTGTTTTTGTTCAAGGGGTGTGCAGATATGTTTGTGTGAGACCAGTGATCTGTCTGTCTGACCTACCCAGCCCCCACTCTTTGCAAACACACACACACACACACACACACACACACACACACACACACACACACACACACACACACACACACACACAAACGAGCAAAGACCTCTTTTCCTCATCCTTCCTTAATTAATCAAAATGTGCACTGTGTCCAACTCAGTACCCTTAGTCCTGAACTGTGACCCCTGTGTCATCACCACCACAGGCATGATGGGAAATTAGACTGAGAAGACCTGCCGGTTGGATAGAGCAGAGGGGGGAATGAAGTTGACTTAAGCTTGGAGCATCGATGGTACACAGAATGAGAAAACTTACCAAGCATGCACAGAGATACAAGGAAAATTGAAAAATAAATAAATGTATTCTGATACTTGTGTTATAAAATATAAATGTTCGTTGACTTTGTATTTCCCAGTGGGGAAGGGTCTTTAAAAGTGAGCAGTTGTTCATAAATTTTTACTGTCTTCTTTTTACTGTAAACTTGGGAGTTAATCATCATAATTACTATTAAGTATTAAGGATACAATTTAACTGTATTGTAAAATATTTATCAACCTTCAACTATTTTTGAACCAGAAGCTTTTTGTGGCCTAAATATCCATTCTCTATTTTATAATTGTAATGATATAGCACTGGTGTGATGCCTCTTCGGTATTTCGCACAAATCCTCATTTTCAAGTGAGGCAGCCAGTGACTTAATTTTTCTGCAATGAGGAAGGAGTGTAAAAGGAGATTGACCCTGTCAATGTCTGTCTCTCGGAATTGACTAACTGGACAGATGGTTACAAGAAGTAGAAGAAGCTATAGTGCAAAGTTTTGTCCAAAGACCTGACCTCAGTTGCATGTTTATTGGAGACTAGGCTAAGTAGGACAGACAAAATCAGATCAAGGAATTATCTCTAGGAAATGCAAACAGCACCACCATTGTGGAACGTATACCTAATTAATGCCTGACTTGAAGTAACTTGTTTCGAAGTGATGCACATGATGATTTCTTTTATTGTCATTTTTTTGATTAGAAGCAAATAATGTTCAGTTTAATGCAACTGAAATGCCCTGTACGTTTGTTATTTTGTAGCTTTATGAAATGTTCCCTATATCACTATCTACATTGAAGTCATTATTTGAAGTTATTTATGGGTGGGTAAAGTTTTTTTCCTGTTGGGGATTGGTGAAAAAAGGAGAATGGTAACATATTAATGCATCATGCCTGTAATGACATAAAATATGTAGCCCATTCTATTGTTTTACAGCCGTGCACATGTGGGTGATGACGGTGGGGGACGGGGGAGGGGAGCGACTGTAAAATGATTGAAACTTAGGGAGGGAGGGTATTTTCCAGAGGGGAAAGGGACTTGCAAGGAAGGAAGACTGATGAAGTGGATGAATTAATGAAAAACCACCACATGGTGCCTTGAGATGGACAGAGGAATTCATGGCCATATCGGTAAACAAATATATCCATGTAGAGACATAGGCATGTTTAAAAGGCCAGTCTATATTTTCCTGGGCCCAAATATGCAGATTCTATGCTTGACTGCAATAAAAACATACTGTAGAATTTGATAATAAAGGGATGCTTGAGTTTAATAAATAAGACAAACAGTTACTTATGCACCCTAAATATGCAAATATTTATTTTTGTGTCATCAAAGCAACTAATACTGTAACACAAAAACAAATATTTGCATAGTTAGGCTGCATAAGTAACTGTCATCAAAGCAACTCAAACTGTAACTATAACCCTGTATGTGTAAAAATTTTTTATTTAATGTCATATAGTCACATTTATTTGAAGAAAATTAAATAATTTTTTTATGAAACTAATTTACAATATAATTTACAACCAACCAAACAGTGCATTTATAAAGAGTCTAAACTTATGAGTGTCATCTTATATAGTACTCTCGCATCCTGCTGTTTAAAAGCGGTTTACACTAAATTGCAATCACACACTGGTGACGGCAGAGCTGTCATGCAAGCCACCAATCGAACCACCAACCTGCTGATAGGAGGGATGCCCACTCTTCAATCTGAGCCACATTCACCCAATGATTCACAGCCACTAATAGATCTGTAGAATAAGACGTATAAGCAAGGGATCTCTTCAATACAATAAACAATAGTACAAGGTTACAAATCACTATATTGATATATTATTACATTAATTTTATTATATTGATTTTGATTTTAAATATTAATGAATTTACGATGCATCATACTAAAGATTCACTTCATTTGCTCTTAGACCCAGATTGCTTTTAATATTCCATTATTTAGAAGATTTATTAATTATTTCTGGTTGGCAAACATGATCAAGCCATAGGTCTTGCAAGTTTGCGATGGGTGGAGTTTTGCTGTATTGAATCAACACAGTTATTTCTTGTTCATTGGGCCTTTGGGGCCACAGAGAACTCTTTGACATCTGCAATGCGCTTCAGGGACTGTTTGTGTGTGTGTGTGTGTGTGTGTGTGTGTGTGTGCGTGCGTGCGTGCGTGCGTGCGTGCGTGCGTGCGTGCGTGCGTGCGTGCGTGCGTGCGTGCGTGCGTGCGTGCGTGCGTGTGTGTGTGTAAGTAATCGTATCAATAGAATAATATGCAAAGGAAAGTGCAAAGGTGTCTATACATGGGGTTCTGTTTACCATTGTAACCCCAGGGAGCCTGAGCTGTGT
>CAAKHD010013144.1:30668-53027 GCA_901007705.1 Fistularia tabacaria | reverse complement strand
TATTTTTTTTTTTTAATAGTTATATATATATATTTTTATGTGTGTGTGTGTGTGTGTGTGTGTGTGTGTGTGTGTGTGTGTGTGTGTGTGTGTGTGTGTGTGTGTGTGTGTGTGTGTGTGTGTGTGTGTGTGTGTGTGTGTAAGTAATCGTATCAATAGAATAATATGCAAAGGAAAGTGCAAAGGTGTCTATACATGGGGTTCTGTTTACCATTGTAACCCCAGGGAGCCTGAGCTGTGTGTGTGTATGTATGCGTGTGTGTGTGTGTCTTTTGTGCTCATATATGTTGTATTTATGAACCCGTTGTTGTTCACCAAGCTCTTCAAGGTGGCTGAGTGTCCTCAGTGATCTTTGTTGCTCTGACAGCTTTTGTGTTAGCCATAGCATATATGTCGGGCTTTGAACCGACTGTCCTTGTTGACCTCTCACCCTCTTGTCACCCTTATCCTGCACTGATCCCTCTCTATGCCACGAGTCAACCCCTTTCATTACACAAAAACATACATGGAAACCCAGTGATCATCCCTTTAAGTAATTTCCTGGAATGAAGGCTGTTTTTTTTTTTTTAAGTCAAAGTATCGTCAGAACATTTTAGGATTATTACCCTAAATAACTATAAGGATTACACAAGATTGGAAATACATACACACACATTCATATATACACACAAACACACACACACACACACACACACACACACACATTCTATGGCCAAAAGTATTCACTCACCCATCCAAATAATCAGAATCAGGTGTTCCCATCATTTCCATTGCCGCAGGTGTATAAAATCAAACACCTAGGCATGCAGACTGTTTTTACACACATTTGTGAAAGAACTGGTCGCTCTCAGGAGTTCAGTGAATTCCAGCGTGGAACTGTGATAGGATGCTACCTGTGCAACAAATCCAGTTGGGAAATTTTCTCGCTCCTAAATGTTCCACAGTCAACTTTCAGCTGTATTATAAGAACATGGAAGTGTTTAGGAAACGACAGCAACTCAGCCACGAATTGGTTGGCCACGTAAACTGACAGAGCAGGGTCAGCGGGAGCTGAGGGGCATAGTGCGAAGCGGTCACCAACTTTCTGCAGAGTCAATTGCTACAGACCACCAAACTTCATGTGGCCTTCAGATGAGCTCAAGAACATTGCACAGAGAGCTTCACAGAATGGGTTTCCATGGCTGAGCAGCCACCACTGGACTCTAGAGCAGTAGAGACGCGCTCTCTGGAGTTACGAATCGTGCTTCTTCACCTGGCAATTTGATTGACAAGTCTGGGTTTGGTGGTTGTCAGGAGGTACTTGTCTGACTGCATTGAAGCAAGTGTTAAGTTTTGTGGAGGGGGATTATGGTTTGGAGTTGTTTTTTCAGGAGTTGGGCTTGGCCCCTTAGTTCCAGTGAAAGGAACTCTGAAAGCTTTAGCATACCAAGACATTTTGGACAATTCCATGCTCCCAACTTTGTGGGAACAGTTTAGAGCTGGCCACTTCCTTTTTCCAACATGACTGTGCCCCAGTGCACAACGCAAGTTCTATAAACACATGGATGACAGAGTCTGGTGTGGATGAACTTGACTGGCCTGCAGAGTCCTGACCTCAACCCGATAGAACACCTTTGGGACGAATTAGAGTGGAGACTGAGAGCCAGGCCTTCTCGTCCAATATCAGTGTATGACCTCACAAATGCGCTTCTGGAAGAATGGTCAAAAATTCCCGTTAACACACTCCTGAACCTTGTGGACATCCTTCCCAGAAGCTGTTATAGCTGCAAAGGGTGGACTGACATCATATTGAACCCTATGGATTAGGAATGGGATGTCACTTAAGTTCTTATGCGAGTCAAGGCAGGTGAGCGAATACTTTTGGCCGTATAGTGTGTGTGTGTTTGTGTGTCTATATATACACTATGTATATATGTATATACACACAAACACACACACAGAGCAAGAGGTAGATGATGCATTTCATTATATTATCTATGAAGTTATTGCTACATACTTTGGAAAAACAGACACTAAAAAACTGGTATCTTCGTTATTTGGTGTGATTCTAACTGTTTCTAGTAAGTGACAGAACAGTTACAACTGTCTTTGATTTATGAAGCAAAGAATGATAAGAAACTCTTCCCGTCAACCTTTTGTTTTTTTTTAATTGATTAAAAAAGGAAAACAAAAAGGCTAAAGCCATTGAACCTCATAGAATTGATATTATAAATAAACAGAAAGATAGCTTGCATTTGAAAGAGGTAAATTGTCTGAAAATTTTTTATTTTATTTTTTATTCTAATTTTCAGCAGCAGAGGCCAATGGTCATTTAACTGTGATAAGCTATAACTCAAGGAGCAACTCGTGTTACCAAACAGACTATTACATACAAACCTTAAATTGATAAAAGTATATTATTTTAGAACCTGGCAAGCGTAGCAACCGGATGCTGATCTTTTAAGGTCATTGATAGACTTTTCCTTGAAATAGTTAGAAAGTGTTGAAAAAAAATCTAAGCATGGTGCTGTTGTTGGCATTGTTTGAGCAACTGTCAAAATGTAACAACTAACTACTACTGGTATGAGGACGAGTCCATAGCAGCAAAAGTAGACACTCATAATAACACATTAATGCATCGTTGAAACTGAACAAAAATAATAACAACCAACAAATGAACCTACAATGAAACATTAAAAATGAATTCTTTGTACGGCTATTAGTGTGCCATATCACACAAACTTTACAAATTTGAGAGTCCTTTAAGAGGTGTTGTGCTGGCTCCAAATAGCAGATTGAAACCACAATCTCCAGAACAAAAGCTTGTTTTATTTTGCCAATGACTCACTTAGTCTTTCTGGTCTGTCTATTAATTTACAGTATTACATGCAGCCCGAAGGCCTCATAATTGTACAAGGACAGAGCCCTTAACAAGAGTGCAGACAAGAGATTAATATGAATCAGACCTGTAATAACAGTGGGCAACCTTCCTTGTCACCAACCTTCTTAATATCAACTTGTTTTGACTTTTCCCATGTTTTTTTCTGCATTCTGTGTCTGTTGTAAACACAAACATTGGATTTTCTTTGAGCTTCCCATCCCTCCTGTTTCCTCTTCACTTACCTCCTAACAATGTCTCTTTTCATATTCACTCTCTCCTCTCTACTCTGCCTTTTGCTACATCCATCCCCGACTGCTCTCTTTTCACTCCAGTCATGTCTAACTCGCATTATGATTGTTTTTTGTCACACTACAAGTCATTTTTATCTGTGGGCCATGTTTCCTATCACCTGCTTCTCTTTTTTGCTCAATGTTTCATTTTTTTTTTCTCTACATGACTCACTTTCCACTTGTCCCTCCTTCATTTTTCTTTCTCCTTTTTTCTCCACTCTTCCCTTGTTCCACCCTTTCTCTCCTTCCCCACTACTCGTTTAATCTTTGCAGATGTCTAATGAAATCCCTGCTGAAATGGACAATTGTTGCTTTGTGAATATTTATAGAATGGAATAATCAGCTTTCTTGTGTTTTTCTTCACACCCTCCCACAGCCCCCTCTTTAAAGAAATAATTAGTTCAAGGCAGGACTGTGAAAGCTCCGAGCTTTGAGCTAGACAACAGACAGCCAGACACAGGAGCACACAACCATGGGTAAACAACCCTGGCATCATGGGTAATGCTGCCTCCAAAGTTGACTATATTATGACGAACATTTCTAGAAAAAATATGATGAAATTCGTAAGGGCACACAGTACGACAGTTGTTAAAATGTGAATGGACTTATGTAAGCATAACATGATTATCTAATGGGATAACAGCATCCGTATAATTTGCTATTGTCATTTTTTCTATTTTTATTATAGTTAAATAAGTGTCCTCATGTTTGTTGTGACACTTACACCACCAATGCATCTACAGTTGTTCTTTTCATAATTGTTCAGTAAAATTGACCAGATTAAAAATGTTGCTGTGATGTGAATACTGGAGCTTAAAAATAGGATCCTAAAAATCTATGTTGCAATTACAACTATCATTCATAACTGACTTTCAACAGGAAATATAGCAGACATATTTTCTCAATACCTGGATGAGGGTAACATAGCCATTTTTTTTCCTCTCTTGAGTACCCTTTCAATGACATTAGTGTTTCATTTGAATTAACGACCAGAATATTTTTTTAAAACGACCATTAAACATAAACTGTTTAGAAATATACTCTGCAACATCAAATTTTTGTACCAAATCTCCAAATCCAGTTATTATCTTGTCAGCCTATTCACTTGCAGAATTTTCAAAAGGATTTATTGCATTTAAGATGTGTTCTGATTTACTGCTAAACAATTTATTGAGTCTTTTTTTCAGTTCTGATATATTGATTCATGTGTTACTTGGAAGCAAACAAATTAAAAACAGCTCCAATGAGGGACTTGTACAATTTTTTTTCAAACTGGACATTTCAGTCAACTTGGAGCAGAGATGATTCATGAGTCAGTAACAACACTGTTGTACTACACTAATTGCTTAGAAAATCTACATCACTTTAAGATAAGATAAGATAATAATTTATTGATCCCATTGCGATTTACTTGTTTAGAACATGTAAATCTGTATTGGTAAGTTGTTTCAGTGATCACTGACTGCAATAACCTTGTGTAAACCACCAGCAGTGAAACATGAGTGACAGAAGTGAGAGAACGACATGTGTTTCCCAGATAGAGAATCTACATTTGCTTCTCCACATTTTCTGCTAGTTTGTCATAGCACTGTTACAGTGGTGACACTCATTGTGTTGCTGCACTCCCTATCACTGGGAGCTTCTCAGCTTTCGCTTATTATTTTTTTCATTGCAGTCTGTTTCATCTGTCTTTTTTCCTCTTTCTCTATTTTTGTTTGTCTCCTGGCTGGCTGAGTGAGTCGTTGGTTGTGTTGCGTCGTCTTTGACAGCAGTCTGGGAGCCAAGCTGTCACTCATACAGCTCCATGGTCCCACTGTCTTTCTGAAGTCAGTCTCCATTAATATAATAATGGCGTATAGTCGGCACCACTGAATATTTTACTGTAATGTTCAGCAGAACATTACCCCCACACTCAACACCACACAGAGAAAGTCTTACTGTCTGACAGAAACTTTTTATTTTGACTGAAAGGTCTTTGTGATGTTTGTTTCATCTTTGGAAGTTTTTGTGTTTTTGTTGTGTTTTCCTTTTTGTGCTTTAGGAAAAGCGCTAGGCCTCCGTTTGATGAAGTGACTGAGGGTATTCTTTTTCTTGTCAGGCATCTATTATTGACACTTTCCAGGAATAGGCCTAGGTGTGCTGCGTGTCAGTGTGCTCTATTTGATTCTGCAGTCATCATCTCCAGAAAATCATGTTTTTCAGTCTTGCAGGCTAAACACTTTGGAACACCATTCTCATCACAGTTGGCTGATACTGGGATAGGCTTTAAAAGAGCAGTCTCTCATACTGTGTTTATTGTACGTGGAAAAAATATTTTGCTTAGTCAGATCTATATATTGCATAATTCACAGCATATTGATTCCATATTTTGTTTTACACAAGCTAATTCTCCATTTAATAGATTTGATTTCCTTTCTTTGCTGATTATCTTTTCTTTTTTCCCATATTGATATCTTTCAATTTTGTCCATTCTTTCTCCCTCCACCTCTCTCCTGTCACCCTGTGCAGGGGAACAGGGTGCTGTGACCATGTTTCCTCTTTTCCTATTGGATCACCACATGACTGCCAGGGAGCTCGGCTTCTGGAATGGCGTCATTGCCATGGGCTTCTCCATCTGTGGTTCCTCTTTGGGTGGCCTGCTGCTCGCTCAGTTCAGGTAGCCTTCATTAGTGGGATAATTCTTGTCATTACATGTTTGATGCTAATTTCTTTAATGTTGTTTGAGAATAACTGTAAAGGCATTTGGAAGGTTTAGTTTTGGGGGATATAAAAGATTTAAAAAAACGCTGAGAGTGCAGTCTGCAACTCTGTAAAATCATTTTTTTTGCATTTCAATGAGAAAAGATTTTTTTAAATGTTATTTACTTTTAAATCCCAAAATGGCCTTTGCAGATATTTGACTTTGTCCAACCAGCACTTTAGTAACACGATTTTTAAGTTTAAATTTCCAATCACATTTACCAGAAAGAAGTCACATTTTGAAGTTGAAACTAGATTTCCCCAGTTTTTCATAGGTTATTTTCATGTATTAAAGTCAAATCAGATGTCTGATTTTTCCATTTTTCTGTTTTATAGCTAATGGGATGCTAACAAAGTAATGTTAACACGTTTTGTGTCATCTACAATAGCTATGTATCTTTTCAGCCTTGATTCTGTCTCAACTTATGGGCTTGCCCATCAGGTCCTCTGTCATTTATTTTCCTACTGTCATCCTGTCCTCTGCCTATTCTTCCCTATTGTGTTTAACTTTCATATAAGTGATGTTTATTTGTGTGTCTGGCTGTGTGTTCAGTAATTTAAGTAAACATAGCCTTGTTTCAGAGCTCAGGGACCCCTGTGTCTGGTGTGCATTGAAAGAACAGCAGGAGCAGCAAATCATTCCCACAAACACACAGACGCATGTACACACACTCACAACCCTCAGGGTCTGATATAATTGACACGGTGCAACTTGTGTGGAATTTATACTTGCAAACATGTTAAATTTTCATCTTAGTAGATTACAGTCTGTAAAGATGATGAGACAAAATCATTAATTGAGAAGACCAAGATGAACAATCTCGTCATTCACCATAATATCATTTGGTTTATTTTTTCATGACTTCAGATATGTCTGTCTGCTACTTCCTGTCTGATATTTTTGCACAATATACTGTATTAAAAAAAGTGTTTGAAAATAATAAGAGAACTAAAAAATAGGAAAAGGTGAGCGAATCCAGATTACCTCTTCATCTGTTTTTTACCCCTTAACGTGTTAGACATTACAGACATTATACTTATACTAGTATAAGCAGACATTGTCTGCTTATACTAGTATCACATTATGTTACAACCCTGCCAATGGCCAGTGAGATGTCATGGGATCCATAAATAACATTTCCTGAATGGACGATAGTATGTCAGCTTTCACACTCTATACTGCTGTACATTTAACACCAAGTCCAATTATCATCTTAGAAAGGGTACTTATACATGCTCGAAATGTCAGGGTGATGGAAAGGCCAGTAGCACAAGTGTAATTAAACAGATGTTGAGGACATTTAGGAAAAGGGGGGGAAAAGAGGAACATCTTTTCCACCTCTATTGCTAACTTAGTGCTAGTCCTGACATGTACACTATACCCTGTGCTCTGTTATATGTGTTTTTGTGGTTTTCTCATATTCACTTCTGGCCTCCAGGTTTTCTTAAATGATGTAAACTGAGATCCTCAGAACTCTAAATTTCATTTGATTTAAAAGATTTTCTAAAATATGTAATTTTTGATGTAGAACTTTACATTTTTGACATCATCCCACTCATTAATGTCCTTGTATAATGTATACTTTATTAATCCCTTTTGGGGCAATTCGTTCTCTGCATTTAACCCATCATGGATGGACGATGAGCAGTTGGCATGCCGTCTACCATTGCCAGGGAAGCAGATAGGGGTTGAGTGTTCTGCTCAACACCACCTTGACATACAAGGAGGAGCGGGGACTTGGCCCAGGAAGGTCTGGTTCCAAAGATGATTGCTCTACCTCGTGCGCCATGCCACCCCTAAAAATAATCTGTGTATCGTTCCAATTGTAGTATTTGTGTTAGAGAACTAACACAATAAAATAACTAAGTGACTGAAAAAGTGCACATAGCAATAAATTTAAATCAATGAAGGTTGCAATGATGTCTGCTAGTTACAGATTCCACAAAAGAGTTTTTATCATTTTCAACATTCAAAATATTTGCTTGAACTAAAGAAGCCTTATGTTTTTTAGTATTTGCATCCGTGGAATAAAAGAGTGATGAAAGTAATTTAACAAACTGAGTTGTTAATCAAAATTAATCAATTGTTAATTGTCATTAAAAATAAACAACGTTTTCCATTTCTTCTTCTTTAGAACAGGGGTACTCTCATGTATCTTTGGTATTACTGTGATAAATTACATTAAATTTCAAGGTAAGAACATTTTTTTTCCACAGTTGTCACATTTTAACTGTAAAAAGCAAAATGAATGGAGAAATAACAAGTTTCTGTTTCCAGAAACAAAATACTTGTCACTTTTATAACTTGTATGTTTTTGAAGCGGTGTACTAATGATGGAAACTTGAAGCAGACAACCTTTAGCTTTATTTAAATTATATATATATAAATCAGTGTATATAGTTTGTGATACAGTTGAATGCATAATTTAAAAAAATGGAGTGGTCCTAAATAAGATTTCTCACTCAAGCACAAAGTCAAGATGCTATAGTAGAATCATTTATGGTAGTAATATGTGCCCACCAGTGGCACTTAAATACTTCTTTCCGTACCTGAGCCAGTTCATACATATATACTTACATACATAGAGAAAGGGTTCTTCAGTAGGATGTGGTCACCCCCTAAAAGCTCAGTTGGAAGCTTTATCCTCCCCACCATCAGAGATGGCTGAGTGGTCAGTGAGTGACCCCCTTTACAACCACTAGTGGCAACCTGAGAACATGGCTATTCTTATCAGGGCCCAGCCTGTGTGAGGTGGCAGCCAGGCAGGTTTGCTTTCTCACACACACCCCTCAGCATCTCTTGAGAGTGTGTGATATGAAAGGCTGTCATTGAGAGGAGACTTAAAGGAGCCACAGAGGAGAATTTGTTTAGCATGTGAATGATTCAGGATTGGTTTTCTGCTCGAAAAGTAAGGAGAGGTCTGACTGATAGTTGATGCATATTGGGGGCTGCAGAGTCATTTGGGACTGTTGGAGATGAGTTGCAAAGAAGTAACTAAAAATGATTCTGTAGATTTAAGGTCTGTATTAAAGGAATATTGGTACACTGCAATAGACCTGGTATAAGTTAAAATAAGAGATTCCTAATGAGGTAAATAAGCTGATGACTTCATCATGATTTATCTCACTTGACTGAACAAAAAGGAAAGAATAGTTTCCAGAAAACAATATATATGTATATATACTTACAGTATTGATTGAAAATAGCAATTTGAATTTTTTCATTGCAACTCTGGTGGAATCTCGTGGTGTGGGAATTACACACTTAAGTGCAGGTGCTCCATTGGGCAGCCTTTAATTGACTGAATAATCGGCTTACAGAGTTGCGTTACATCTTTGTGCATGAGCCTTGCCTTTGATGGCAAACAGAACTTTTATATTTGCAAAGAAATGCTCCAGATTTGAATATCAAATTTTTGGACAGGCATACATTCCAATCTAGGTTACGAATTCTTATCCAGGGATTTTTGTTGTTCTCTCTCCTTCCTCATTCAATTTCTAACACACCCACACTCTCTGCTACTGTCCAGAGGTAATTGTCCAAAATAACTACAAATAAGCAACACTTTAAAAAAAGTGTATGAAAGAAGTGGCAATGTGTGGAGACAAAAAGAACAGTGGCAAAAAGTAGAAAGTAATGTAAAAGAATAAAAGTTACATAATGACACAAAGCTGTTGGACTGAATTTGCCAAGAATACATATTGCCTCTTAAGGGGTACTTCTATTGGAGAACAAACATGTGTCAGGGTTTAATGAATCAGTTCACTCCTTGTTAAAAATGTTATACGGAGTGATGGTTTGTAAAAAGAAGTTAATAGCCAGGGAGAAGTGTGCTCTGGACTGGACAAGGTTTTCGTCAACTACGACAATCATCATAGCCTTGTAGTCTTTGGCATATGAAAGACAAACATGTTTTTTCCCTTACCTGGAACCCGGAACCTCATTGAATCTTGCTTATGGAATGAAACTAACCGACCTGCTCAATAGTTATATCAGAGTGATCCTGTTTTATGTGATGGGTCCCTTCTTTTTCAACAGCTTTTTTACACATAAATAATTACATGCAAAAACATAAACAAACACACACGGTCCTTTGAGTGGCAGGCATCCTCTGAGTGATTGGCAGAGTTAATCCCCTGTCACACAACAAAACACACCACTGTGTGTATGTGTGCAGTTATGTGTTTGTGTGCACATGTGTTTTTGTGTGTGTGCACACGCGTTTGTGTATGTGTTAATGATTAATTATCTTCCTCATGCTGGGGTTCTCATTAGGTTATTGATTACGTCATGAACAAAAACTCACTGGGGGATGATTTTCCTGCTTTAACAGGGAATCAATTAGTGTCTCGGGGCTTGTTTGCTTAAGCGTAAGGATGTATGTTTTTGTGTGTGTGAATATTAATGTGTATGACTTCAAGAGATGCAAACAAATGTAATGCAGTCCTGGAGTCCTATTTTTCTGATATCTAACTGGTTGGCATGTCTCTTCCCAGCATTGGGGCTCTGATGCGACGTGTATTCGTACTGCGAACTATCAGCATGGTCTTCCAAAGCTCTCTCCTCACTGTGTTGGAGCCATCGCCTCTTATGAAAGGTGAGAGAAAGGTGCTGTTACAAGATCGCAGGTGGGGCTGCCCCAGTGCTGATAGACATCACAGAGCTGGGGTGACAGTCACACTTGACATCAGTTAGTCAAATGTCAGTTTTCAACTAACTTCCCTACATGGCAAACTCACCTTTTTCTGGTTGTGAAATGGTTCATCTGTCACTCAAATCTGCTTGCGCCTGGGATTATTCACTCTATTAGGACACCAAAGTTTGTGATGTTTTTTCTTGTAAATACCTAATGATATGTTAGATATACATACACAATATTACTGGACAAAGATATTCATGCAGCCCCATAAACTCACCTGCAGGTATTTTTTGACATGAAGAGTTCATAAATCAGACACTATACTACACATATAATGAACACTTTAGAATGGGGAAAAGACCATTTTCTGTCCCTGTCCATTGTCCTCTCATTCTTTCTATCCCATCAAGAATGAATAAAAGTCTGTTCTTTGGCAGTTCTTTGGTTCTTCTCTCTCTTAACCTTTCAGTCTAAAGGCTAACACAGTGTAAAATCCACTTTGATATGTAGTGAATGGGATATAGAGCAAGTATGATTACTTCCATGTTAACGAAATACAGAGAATGTTTTACTCAGTTTCCCAAGTTTTTACAGAGAATATTTAAATTATTCTGAATGTATAATACAAAAAAAAGTTTAAATGTCTTTGAACAACAACTGCCTCACTTAGACACACATTTCTGATTGGCACAACAGTCTCTGTTTCTAACAGAATAACATTTCTTTCTTTGGATTTCCCCAATTGCTTTTAGTTATTGCAAGCAGTCATTTCAGGTATTGTGTTTCTTTTTTTCTTTTATCTTCAGGCAGTCTCTGTTGGCATACTATTTGAGAATACTTTTTTTCTTTGCCATAACTACATTTTCTAGATCCTGACCACCTATGCATATTACACACAAGTCCCAATTATTTGAAACAAACTCTTAAATCAAAGTGTGCAGTGTACTCTTGTAATGATAAACACATTAAACTTACTAACACAGCATATTGCAATGTTTTACTTTTTCATCTGACCTCCAATCTGTTGTTTCGCAATGGTAACAGTTCAGTTGCGTTTATACATTTGACAGTCGAAGCAAAGCCTGAACCATCTGATTCTTGTCAAAATCTTCTCAGTGTGGCAACTGGACTTGAATCCAAGAGGCATCTTCAGTTCTGAACAGAAGACGCCTTTTGGATGATGGGTGAAATGTCTTCATGAGAAGAAATTTGTGTCCAGTTGCCTCGACAAGAAGATTTTGACAAGAATTCACCATGACCTGGATGACTGAGAACTCTACAGAAATGAACAATCTGAGTTCACTGAATTTAATGCATCTCAGTTGTATTGTATATTCAGTCCCAGGACATTTATGAAAAAAGGAATGGGCCATCAAATCATGCTGATGGAATTTGAGACATTGACATCTGATTGTGTCATCCAGACAACCATGCATTTATGAGATATTAATATTACATTCTGTAGAAGTACATTCTACTTCAAGTTTGGACAGTTTTAGTGTTTCACTGAGAACAGTGGAGGTCCTACTGTAGAATTCCAGATGCAGACGCTTCACTCTGGGTTTTGGTCAGTTGATCTGGAGGCCTATGGTCCTGTTGTCCTCCTGTCAAGGTGGATGATCGATGATTGGATGCAAAACCATTTTTAATATTTTTTTTTCTGTTCTTATACATTGTTGCTATCAGATTAGTGCCTTTCGAGGAACTGATTGTTTGGAATACTGTCCATAGACTTTTTATAGGTCATGGCTAATGTTTTTCTTTTCAAATATTATTGATTGTTTACACTTCCTTCATATTATTAATATCAAACGTTTTTTTTTTCAATTCATATTTTTAACCATTTTTTTGATTTTATCTCATTTTTAATTTTCTGGCTACGGAATCCTTTCCAAAAAAGCAACATGTGTTGCGAAATTCATCAACTTGTTGACCTACTAAGTATGTGATGAGGAGCCACACATTGGGTTTTCATATAAGAAAAAAGGAAATACTATTTTGTGCCTGTTTCTGTCTACTTCAGTTATCCTGGATAAGTGTTGGAGTAAGGAGTGGGTGGTGGTACTGTGTTCAGATAAATTGATAAAAGTAACAATCTTATATTGCACTTATGTTTGTTTCTTGGATTAGTTCATGCTTGTCTCCATTGTTGTGTCTCCATGAATTTGTTTTTATAATACAAAATAAGTTTCTGTTTATCAACCAGCATCTTTTTACCCCTTCTGAGCATAAAATTTGTAACGCATGTTTAAATAATTCCATCTTTTCAGTGATTATTCAGATTTGTTAATGCACAATCTGAAAACCAAACTACAGTTAAGCTTATTTGAGCCAATGAATTGAATAGAATAGCAAAAGGTTGGATTATTTGTAGGGTGTAGGTACTTTTTCCTCTCTCTAGAGATCCATTCAGTTATTAATATCAAAATGACAAATCTTATTCTCTGGCACAGCCAGTCACAAAGCATTTGGGATTCAGATTTGTGTCATTCATCTCTGCCGGAGTTATATGTTCTCCATTTCGGGCCTCTCAGACTGAAAGTTAAGGCCTCTCCCCCTTCACTTTTAACCTAGAACAAAGATTTCAGAAAAGTGATCCAACCAGAAGAGAAAGGAAAACATTCAGCTTCAGAATTTTCAATATTGCATGATTACCCTCCACTTCCCACTATTCCAGTCTTGATCGGTTGGTGTATCTGCGAGGCGCCAACGGTCTTGTGTTGCTGACTGAAGAATCTTATTCTGCAAAACTCTGGCGGCATAAGTGAATAATTCAGTGTTATCAGGAGCAGAGACAGATCGGCTCTGTGGTTCCTCTGAGCTTCCCAATAACACTGCTCTGCCACTTCCCCTCAGAGGATACACTACATGTGTTTTGGGGACGAGGCGGGTGGTTGTAGTGAGGGATAGGAGAGGAGACGTTTCAGCAGCTTACTGTTTGCAACTGCTTTGTCTCCCTGCTTTGTCATCTCCATGCACAAGTACGGTTAGAAGGGTTAGGAATGTGGCATTACAGTGTGAAAATTAAAGATCTGAGAAAAAAAAAAAAAAGTTTGCTTGTGTGCATGCGTGACACTGAAGATGCCTGACGAGGTTGCATGTGTGTGTTTGCTCCCTCAGTTATGGCCGTCCTAAGTATGAGTGTTCAACACTTCCTGGGAGGCCTCATCACCACGCTCACCTTCACTACCATGATGCATTGCACTCAGAGGGCAGAGGAAAGCATTCAGGTAACACTTGGGCATATGAGCAGTGGTGTTTTTGTAGGTTGTGCCCTTCTTCTGTTATGCAGTACTTTTGCTCTGTTATATTTATCTTTTCATTGCTAATTGTCTCATTCCGTGGCATCAGGTCATCCCTTTCCTTGGTAGATAATGCAATCTTCCTGTCCTTTTCAGCGCACATCCTTTTTCCCTATCTTATGTCTGGGTTTATGTGTACTATTTCGTAATGTTAGATCATATCCTCTCGTGGTCAAAGGGAGATGGCGGGGAAGTGCCGTCTAAGGCCACACCCTACATCAATTATTCCCCTGTCATCGGCTCTGCCTGTCAGTTTTCATCAGCTGTTTCAACCTGGAAAATTTCAGAAGTCTTAGACCCAGTTTCTATTCACTGTCTCTTTTCTTTTTGTCCCCCTCCCCCTTTTTAGTTATCTCCCTCTCACTGACATTGTCTCTCCAACCACCTCTGTTTCTTTGTCATTTAAGTGCTTTCTTTTCCATTCTGAATTTTTCCTCTCCTCTTTCGTTTTCTCCTCTTTGACATAACTCCTTTTGTCCCTGTCGTAACTGGGCCATCATTGCCTGGAGGTGATCCTTGTTAGCACAGCCATTCACTCAGTCAATCTCTGAAGGTGACGAATTATCATTTAAATTGCTGTCAATCTTAAAAGTAGAAAAAAGGCTAAATTCAAAGAAAAAAAAACACGGTTTGTAGCACAGATATTATAATCCTGTTACCTCGAATATATAAAACTGGCGTAGAGCCAATCACAACATGTGAACATGTTAACCGGGGGTTAATTTGAGAGGTTCTCATGACACATATACTGTTTGCTTTTTTCATTGTGTGTGCGAGTGTCTGTGTGCGAGTGTATGTGAGAGGGGGGGACAGAGAGAGAGAGAGAGAGCGCGCGCGCGCGAGAGAGAGCGCGCACGGGGGAAAAGCATTAGCTTGCCAATGAGTATGTGAGTGTTATTGAAGGTAGTGCTATCCAGTGACAGAAAGCCGATCGTGTGAGTGGTTGTTAACGATCCCCAGGAGAAAGAAACCAAATCTGTCAAACAAGTTGCTCCGAATAAAGGCACTCTACTTAGATGTGGTCACACGGACTCTCAACATACAGACTCTAACCTCACCACAGTATTAATAAACTTCCATGTAACTTCATTTGCAGGCTTAGCTTTCCGATATCTCTGGTTCTTTGATGAATGTGATTCTGTTTGGTGAGAATTCAGTAAGTTTTATATCTCGTAATCAATAATTAATAGAAATTGATTAGGAAAAAATAAATGCTTTTCAGCCTTTAATGCAGATGAGTGAAACTATTCAAAAGATCATATATACCACCTCAGGCCTATGGTGATTTATAACTGATAAAATGCAGATCAACTGCTTTAAAGTATGCAGTTTGAAGGCATATTTTTATGCAGAAAGAAGAAATTATTTGTCTGGTCATTAGATTGTGTCACTTTCTTTTGTCTTATTGGAGTTATCTTCTGAATGCGGTACACTCTGCCCGGAGGTGGGGGGGGTCTTTAACAGATTAGGTAATATCTGTCCTTCTAGTCTGTCTTGCTCTGTCCTGAAAGCCTTAAGGCAGGGATCAGATACTCTTCTTTAGCTGGCCTCCATCCATCGTCTCAGGCCAGTCTCACGCTTTCTCTCTCATACACTTGGTCTTTGTTGTGTTTATTACATGTACCTTTTCTGTCAATCATTGATAATTTTCCACACTTCTTGTTTGTTTCACAGCTGATAATAAACCAGTTAAGTTGCTGTTGGATAAGTGTGTCATGTTTTCGGTTCAATAACCTAGTCTCTCACCTCTTTCAGTCACAATGTCTTTCATTCTTCCTCTCTCATTTCTCTTTCCTTCTTGTAATTTATCACTTTTCAATACCGCTTCAATTGACTTCCTGCCCCTATACTTCTTTCCTACCTGTAGGCAACACACTACAGTTTCCTGGCCACTCTGGAAGTGCTAGGGAAGCTGATGTTCAGCGCTGTGGCCGGAGGTGTGGTTGACTGGTTGGGTTTCCAGGTTGCTTTCCTCTTCTTCCTCACCCTCTCTGCCGGAACGGCACTACATGTGTGGACGGCAACCTTCACTGGTGCTCTAAGGGAACACCAGCTTAAAGAGCAGCCTAAGTGAGATGAAGATTGGATTGCAAGGTCTTAATTCTGGCATCTTCTGGTGCTGAATAGTTTTAATTACACACCTGATTAATACGACTTAGAAGCTTCATAAATTTAGCATTTTGATTTGGGTTCATATATCTTGTTTTGCAATATTAAAAGGAGGTATCAGCCATATTTATGCACTGTCATACAACAGATTTTTTTTTTCATTTTTTCTGGCAACAAAGACTGTACTGACTTTATTGTGCATTTCAAATGTAAAAGTCTTAATATTCACAGTAGTTTACAGATCATTTTTCGTTTTTGAAGAGCATGCTCAGTTTTACTGTATTGCATTTTGTTGGCAGGAATAGGCAATTGGGTAAAATTGGAAAAAAAAAACTTTTTCTGAGGCCTAACAATTTGTTGAGACTCACATTAGATGCACAATATAAATGAATTAACCAAGTATGTGCCACTATACATGTATGCTGTAGTTGAAGTCCAACTTATTTATTTTTTGTAGTATTTAATATCTTTTACGACAGTGCATCAAATTTGTGTGAAGAAATTTGAGTCATTACTGTAATACAGCAATAAGAACTATAGCCAAAAGCACTATTGCTCGTCTCTGATGCTTCTTATCTTATCATATTGTACTGTATATGAACATGTCAGTCATTCTCCTGAGTTCTGTAGTTTATAGTCATGAGTGAATGAAAAGCTACTACCTCGTATCACTACTAGATGATACGACACACTGATAGTTAGAGATAATGGTCTACCCTGACCGCTGGCTTATTTCCTGTAGCAAACCTCAGCCTTAAACACTGCATGGTGCCATCTCTTCATGGATTTTGAATAAAAAATTAAAAAAAAAGGAATAACACCCAAACCTATCTTTAAAACTCTGAAAGTAAACCTGTCGTCCTTTGTAAATAAAACACCAGTGTTTCAACCAACATTCTCCCACTTTTTTCTTTAGTGTTTACAAAAAAAGTCAAGTGCACAGTGTCTTACCATGATACTGTATATGGTGGATGATATTTTTCTCAGAGCTTCAAATAATACGAAGATGGAAGCATAAAATGTACTTCTCAACAGTCTCTGCTGTACTTTGAGGAAGCTTTCACTGTAGTAACTGTACATTATCTTCAGTCTGACAACTGTGTTGATAGGCTGTTAAAGGATGATCAGTTTAACTTGTTCACCATAAATTTAGCAAAAAAAATAATCTGCTTTCACAGATATAATGAAAAATAAAGGAATAACACTGTCATTACTGGTTCATTTTTGTAGACAGTTGTCAACTGTAGATTGACCAATGGAACCGGGAACCGGTGCAAAGAAACTCTTGTCCTTCAGCTGCTGTGTTGCCTGAGATTTGCACAAATAATAAAGCTGCTGAATTAAGTTTAAAGTCTCTCTTCTGAAGTTTTTGGCCTCAGACATGTGACCCTTTCAATCTGTCTCGCCATCCTGAGGGTAGGTTCCTGTCCTGTGTGGTTAGCTTTTAAAATCAACTGAGGATCATAGCAGTTATGAAAACAACTCTGGCTCTTGGCAATGTGCTGGCTGAGGGCTATAGGAATGAATAGGACCCATGTCACAGTATCCACAAGCTATACAGCCCTAATGACACAACAAATGCTGTGAAGGGGGATTAGGCCAGCTTACACGGACTCTCAATACACCTCCACTTCAAGCTTTCTCAGCAGGCCTCATTATCTGGTAGTACTGTTTGTATAGTGGGGTAGGAGATCTGAGGATACAGAGGGAGGGTTTGAAGAGAGCTTGGTTTTCTCCACTAACCATTACAAGAATGACCAAGCCTTTTCAATTTGCTTTCTGGTTCGGTATTGCCAGAATCTATAAGCTTTCTTTAGCTGGGGTGATCCTGTTGGAATGGGGGAATTTATTTGTCCTCACAATTTTTGTTGTTCAAAAATATAATCACATTAAGATATTCTGGCACCTGAAGTATTAACATTTTCTTTGTTTTGTTGCAATTTTGGATGTCTACTTTTTCTTTTTCCTTTTTACTTTTGCTACAGTCCTGCTATGACTGAACATTAGAAAGTGTCCTGCAAGATATGTAAAAGAAAAAGATGAAAAGAAAGACCTATATCCATTAGCTGAGTGTTTACAATAAACTCACATCAAGGTCTGTTTATTAGTTGGGCCAGGGACTTTGATTACTCGGTCAAATTTTCGCCCTTTGCCTCACTGTTGCACTGATTACTTTGTCAGTTTTTTCAGCTAAATTATTTATTTGTGGATTGTGTTTCCTTGAAAGCTCACAAAATCAAATCAGACATGTATTAACAGTTTCCGCATCCTTTTTAATCTTTAGTTTGAACATGAGAGTGAGGAATGGTAGACAAGTGGGTGGGATACTACAGTGCTGATGAGAGTGAGACCTCCCACTGATGTTGCCAGATTGGCAGAATCCCCCCCATGGTGCAACTGTGTATGTGGAAGCTACCATCCCTGCCACAGTTACCATTATAGTGCTGGTGAATTTAATGTGCATGTCAACAATGTGGAAAAATAATAGTGATGGGGCGTACATGAGACCTGATGTCATGCGGGGCAATAGAAGGTTCAAAGGGCCCAATGTGCTGTAAAAATATATCTATTGTAAATGTCAGGAGTTTGCAATTTCACTACACATGACACTTGTTGTTATCCGTGTGCGGAGTCCTGAGCTGTATCATAAGAGTTGCCCGATTTTGAAGGCTATGGCTAGGTATTCTTTAATGTCAACTGCTATTCAGTTTCAGATTAACAATCAGGCAGGGGCACCAGTCTAGTCACATCGTCAGCATCGTATCAGTATCATCCAGGAGGAACAGCAAAAGGAAAGACTGGCTCATTCAGTCTGTGCCAAAGCTTATCCACTTATCTCTCCGTCAGAAGACGCACAACAATGACACCAAAACAATAGAACACACAAATATCAGGCAGATTTTTTGAGTTCCCAAGAATTGAGTGCTCATGGACAGCAACATCTCAGGCCTGGTAGAGTTACCTTTGGAGAGAAAGGGAGAGAAGAGCCAGTGGAAGGAGGGGAGGGAGGTGGAGATTGCAACATTTTTAATCTCAGCAAACAAAGGTTGCTTTTTTCTCTCTTTAGTCTTTCAGCACCCCAGGGAGAGAGAGGTGTTGGCTTTTTGCATTACTTTTGTCCTGTGGCAAGCAGAATGGCCTTCTGGGAAACTTGAGTGGGCAGGTGGAGGAGCCACCAACAGCATCGAGTTTCACAGTGTTTCCTCCACTGGTGTTTACTTTTTGTTTATTTGTAGAATGAAAGACATGGACACCTCTCTCACTGTCCCCTCTCCCTTCTCGAGATCCCCTCAAGGCTTTGTTCTGTAACTTGGTCTCTTGTGTTCTCCATTCTCTACCATCTTCATAACCCCCTGTCTTCTAAATATGAGTTTGTTTTTGTTGTTATTATGATTGAATGTGGAATTAATTTGAAATAATTTTTGTCAAGTGTGAAGAGAAGAAAATTAAACATCTGTTGCCTACACATAACACAAATGAGAGGGATATAAATGTATGAAATGCATACTGCAAAAAAAAAAACTGCAAACTGCAGTTTTAATCCTGAATCAAAATATACTATTATCATTACTTGACTGCACGAGTTCCAGGAGTTTTCACAAGTGCCATATAGAAGCTGAAATTTTGCTCTGTGTTTAAGATTCAGAACATAATGCAGAAAACTAATTGAGCAATTTCTTCATGTGTGTAACTAAAGCAACTAACATTCCAGTGCAAGTAAAATGTCACACAAAGGAGAGATCCCTTTTCTCATCTTTCCTCCAGTGAGCGTTACCTCATATCATGGTCATCACAGGATGTAGAATTAATATTTTTCATTCGTTGTACTGCAAATGTCTTAAGCAAATTGACAATGAGTACTTGCTGACTGCCATATTTAGTTATGTAGTTTTGAAGAACTTTTTCACCATTTTGCCATTGAAAATTCTCAAACACAAGGACAACTTTGAAATGAGAAAATGTGACCTAAATATAAATGACTTGATTTTAACATCACTTTACATGCCATAAAATTCCTGTAAATTTAGAGGATCTGGTCGAAGATTATGTATGTACAAAACAAGTAGCTCAAGTTGAAGCACATTAGCAGAGTTGTTGACTCATGTCTGACTTGAGTTGTTAATGATCAACATTGTTGTTTCCTTTTCTAGCATCCATGCTATTTTCATTTTAAATGTACCTGCTTCCAGACAAATACAAAAAAGTGGTTCATTCTTAAAATACATTTTGGCCTTATACACTATGGTATTTTTTCGCTCCTTTCATAATTCAGAAATACTCTTGACAAACAAAATCTTGTAGTCTATTGCTAAAATAAAATGACACAATGAAGCAAAAAGGGCTCTTATTAATCACATATTCACAAGACCAGTATTCCAGCATTCTGGAGTACATTTTGTATTCATTGCTTCCTGCATTACTTAGAAGTGATTTCATATAATCTTAAGAGAGGTTAAGTTCAGTGACTGTAGGTGTTTCCATGTGTGCAATCACACCCCTGCAGCAACATAGTGCAATACTGAGGTTGCGGGACCTAAAACCTTAGGTTTGAAAGTGTGAGATCAATAAATTCTGCAAAAAAAACAAGAACATAGCATTTGTCTGCACTACTGTTATTCCCAAATAGGTTTTTCTTTTAGCAGGTGACCAGTTTGTTTCTCTACCTTGACAGATAAACCACTTGAATAGCAATGCAAGGTGCTCATGCACCTGGCTGTGAAAGTAGTGGGAGATGAAAGTATTTAAATTTTTTCTCAAGTTAAACTAGGTGTCTGTGCATTTGTAATCAATTACAATAAATCTGAGGAGTGAAGATGTAAGATTAGAAGCCTAACTATAACCAGTTAATCTAATTTATATTTCAGAGACATATTTCCCCCCCTCCTTGAGCTGCCACATTATCGTGGTGGAGGGGTTTGCGTGTACCAATGATCCTGGGAGCTATGTTGTCGGGGGCACCATGCCCCCAGAAGGGTCACCCAAGGCAAACAGGTCCCAGGTGAGGGGCCAGACAAAGCGTGGCTCAAAAGACTTCCATGATGAAGGACAACTTGGGACCTAGTTTTCCCCTGCCTAGACGCGGGTCACCGGGGCCCCTCCCGGAGCCAGGCGCGGGGATGGGGCTCGATGGCGTGCGCTTGGTGGCTGGGCCTGCACCCATGGGGCTCGGCCGGGCATAGCCCGAAAGGACGACATGTGTCCCCCTTCCCCTGGGCTCACCAACCACAGGAAGGGCCAAGGGAGTGGGATGCAGAGTGAGTCGCCGTTGGCCGGAGCGGGGGACTTTGGCGATCCGACCCTTGGCTGCAGTAGCTGGCTCTATGGACATGGAATGTCACCTCTCTGGCGGGGAAAGAGCCCGAGCTGGTGCACGAGGCTGAGAAATTCCGACTAGATATAGTTGGACTCACCTCGAGGCGGAGCGTGGGTATTGGAACCAGGCCTCTCGAGAGGGGCTGGACTCTTTTTTACTGTGGAGTTGCCCCCGGTGAGAGACGCCGAGCAGGAGTCGGCATATTGATTGCCCACCGACTCGGCGCCTGCACGTTGGGGTTCAAACCGGTGGACGAGACGGTAGCCTCCCTCGCCTTTGGGTGGGGGGAAGGGTTCTGACTGTTGTTTGTGGCTATGCACCCAACAGCAGCTCAGTATAGCCGCCCTTCTTGGGGTCCTTAGAGGGGCTGCTAGAGAACGCTCCTTCTGGGGACTCCCTCGTTCTACTGGGAGACTTCAACGCTCACATGGGCAACAACAGTGCGACTTGGGAGGGTGTGATTGGGAGGAACGGCCCTCCTGATCTGAACCCGAGTGGTGTTTTCCGATTGGACTTCTGTGTCCGCTACGGATTGTCCATGACAAACACCATGTTCAGGCATAATGGTGTCCATATGTGCACTTGGCACCAACGCACCTTAGGCTACAATTCTTTGATCGACCTTGTGGTCGAATCGTCAGACTTATGGCCACATGTCCTGGACGCTCGGGTGAAGAGAGTGGCGGAGCTGTCAACTGATCACCACCTGGTGGTGAGTTGGCTCCAATGGTGGGGAAGACTGCCGGTCAGACCTGACAGAGCCGTGCTTCCATTGCCGAGGCGGCAGTTAAGAGTTTGCGGCCGTAAGGCGGTTGGCGCTGGTGGACCCCAGCGGTGAGGGATGCTGTCAAACTGAAGGAGTCCTATTGGGCCTTTTTGGCCTGCGGGATTCTGGAGGCAGCTGACAGGTACCGGCAGGCCAGGCGGCATGTGGCTATGGCAGTCGCCGAAGCAAAAACTTGGGCGTGGGAGGAGTTCAGGGAGGCCATGGAGAATTACTTCCGGAGGGCTTCGAGAAGATTCTGGTCCAGCATCCGGCAACTCGGGGGGGGGGGGGGGGGCCTCACGCCCCTGGACCCTGTAGGGGGGTCCGGGCTGACACCCC
>CAAKHD010013144.1:4038-30648 GCA_901007705.1 Fistularia tabacaria | reverse complement strand
GGGGGGGGGGGGGGGGGGGGGGGGGGGGGTGGGGGGGGGGGGGGGGGGGGGGGGGGGGGGGGGGGGGGGGGGCTCAAGGCTCTGGATGCTGTAGGGCTGTCCTGGCTGACACACCTCTGCAGCATTGCATGGACGTCAGGGACAGTGCCGCTGGACTGGCAGACCGGGATGGCGATTCCCCTTTTTGAAAGGGGGGGATCGGAGGGTGTGCTCCAACTATAGGGGGATCACACTCCTCAGCTTCCCTGGCAAAGTCTATTCAGCGGTGCTGGAGAGGAGGGTCCGCCGGGTCACTGAATCTCGGATTCAGGAGGAGCAGTGTGCTTTTCGTCCTGGTCGTGGAACAGTGGACCAGCTCCATACCCTCAGCAGAGTTCTCGAGGGGGCATGGGAGTTTGCCCAACCAGTCTACATGTGTTATGTGGACTTGGAGAATGCATTTGACCGTTTCCCACGGGCAGTCCTGATGGGGCTGCTCCGGGAATATGGGGTATCGACCCCCGTTAAACTGGCTGTTCGGCCCCTGTATGCCCGGAGTCAGAGCTTGGTCCGCATTGCCGGTTGTTAGTCAGACTCGTTTCCAGTGGGAGTTGGACTCCGCCAGGGCTGCCCTTTGTCACCAATTCTGTTCATTATTTTTATGGACAGAATTTCTAGGCACAGCCAAGACGTCGAGTCCAGCTCTGACTGAAGCGGTTCGCAGCCAAGTGTGAAGCGGCTGGGATGAGGATCAGCACCTCTAAATTCGAGACCATGGTGCTCGACTGGAAATGGGTGGAGTGCCCACTCCGAGTCGGGAAAGAGGTCCTGCCCTAAGTGGAGGAGTTGAAGTATCTCAGAGTGTTGTTCACGAGTGAGGGAGGATGGAGCGACAGCCAGATCGGTTCAGCATCTGCAGTGATGCAGACCCTGTACCGGTCTGTCGTGGTGAAGAAGGAGCTGAGCCGTAAGGCGAAGCTCTGAATTTACCAGTCGATCTACGTTCCTACCCTCACCTATGGTCACGAACTGTGGGTAGACCGAAAGAACTAGATCGCAAATACAAGCGGCCAAAATGAGTTTTCTCCGCAGGTTGGTCGAACTCTTCCTTAGAGATAGGGTGAGGAGTTCGGCCATCCGGGAGGAACTCGGAGTAGAGCCGATGCTCCTCCGCATAGAGAGGTGCAGATGAGGTGATTCGGGCATCTGGTCAGGATGCTTCCTGGACACCTCCCGGGGGAGGTATTCCAGGCATGTCCAACTGGGAGGAGACCACGGGGAAGACCCAGGACACGCTGGAGAGACTGTCTCCAGGCTGGCCTGGGAGCGCCAGAAGAGCTGGACCATGAGGCTGGGGAGAGGGAAGTCTGGGCCTCCCTGCTCCAGCTACTGCCCCCGTGACCCGACCACGGATAAGCGGCAGAAGATGGATGGATATTTTCCCTCTCACCACATTTGTATTGGTGAACTTTACTTTTAATGTTTTCTGTGACCTTTTCCTTCCATGTGTATGTATATTTGATAATTATTAATTACGTTTTCCATTTCGATTAACTTTGTCATGTTTAATAGAGATTCAATTTTAGCTCTTTTGTCTTTTGTACTGTCTGTGTTCTGTACACAAAGTACATGCAGTACACGCAGGAAACCAAGTAAAGATGTAGTTTTAAATAAGGTTCACTAGTAAACTTTAGGTTGCACATTACATGTAATGTCAGCCAAAGGAGCAAACATTGCAGGCCAGGACCAGACAAAAAAGAAAAGTGTGAGAAAAAATGGTCAAACAAAGTTTTTCCTAAAAACTAGAAAGGAGGACCTTTTGACAATTAAAAGGCAAATACTGTACGTGTACACAAAAAATGTATGGTTAGTGGGATCATGGAAAAACAAGACAGTAACAACAACAACCACAGAAACTTGGAGTAGTTAATGTAAAAATCAATATATAACTGATTGATCATAGTTCATTGGTTGATTATAATGTCTGTAGAAAATAGTGAACCTACAAAATTATTGGGGAATAACAGACTAGTTGTAACTTTTGAGAAAATACAGTTGAAAAATTGTTAATAAACCATTTTAACACTATATAAATTTGAAATTTTACCTCTTGAAGGCTTTATTGTCCTCTTACTACAATAATTTAAGAAATACAACACAGAAAAAAAGGAATCAATACACCAAAATAATGCAAAGGTATAACAGAGAAAACTTGTCTCTCGGTGGTAAGGATATTGGGTAAGTCTCCTGACTTTGCTGCAGGACATCTTTTTTGCATCATAAGTAATGCTATACTGAGTAAAAGGAAGATTTTCATGGTTTGAATTGTATCTTTAAGCTAAGGGAATATATTTTCATCATGTCATGTACTTTACACTAAACTGAGGTACAGTAAATTTCCAATTTATTGACACGGATGTTTTCATGTTCCATACATGTTTAAGACTTCTGGTTTCTTCATGTTGTCTGGAGTGTGATTCCATGACAGTAGTGCACCTTCACTGTTTTATAACCTCAAACAGATCTTGCAACTGTGTGGAAATCTGACCTTTGTTAATCTCACTGTTCATTTTGAATAAACCAGGAGTTCAATGAAGACAAACACAAATAAAATCCTGATGTGTGAACAAGCACTGTATACTATAAACTTAGTCCAGTTGGCAAGTGCTGGAATTATATCTGAGTAAGTCAGTGTTGGGGTGTGGAAAATGTAAGGCAAAAATAATTTACTGTAGAGAGGAAGAAGAAAGGGGAAACCGGAGACATGATTGGCCAGCATCTATAGAGGAAGAGAAACGATATTAGTGCAGGATAGATAGAGAAGAAGAGAGGGCTCAATTAGCTGTTCAGGTACAGAAGCTGAGCTGAAACTCAATACTTAGGAGACAGGAGTGCTGTTGCGGCAGGTATTTTACCTGGTGACATCACATATCTGTGTGGAGATGACATGTCTTGATCACCACTGTAGATATGGGCAGTGAGCCACTTGGACTTGAGGGGATCATTTATTATCTAGACGGAAACAGAGCTCATTCAGGAAACTTGTGCATTCAAATGACTTTTCAAAATTAAACGGTTAACTTTTGGAATTTGTAGTTTATTTATGTATCTATGTATTTGATTGTTTTTGTTTATTTTTCAAGGAGCCATATACAAAAACATTAATCCTATATACGGAGAACAGATGCTTTATGTCAGATTTAGTTAAAGCTAAAGTCCCTCTATTAGAAGACAGACCGTTATTGTCACATTCAGTTATGCATACAGCAAAAAATCAGCCAAATTCAACCACTTTATTTAACCCATCATGACTGAACCATGAGCAGAAGGAAGCTACTGAGCAGCGCCAGAGAGCAATTATGAGTTCAGTGTCTTGCTCAACAACAATGAGCGTAGGAATCGAACCAGGAGTGTTTGGTTCCAAGGATGACCACTCTAATCCCAGAGGCCGCTCTACCTACCTGGTTATATAAATTCTGTAGTTAAACAAACACAAAAAATGAATCCAAATAATTTTGACAAAATCAATACAAAGTGCACACAGTACAGACAGTACCAACGAAGTGCACAATATATTTCTAATGTGTATGTACAACAATTCAGCATCATGTGTATATTGTTGTGCAAAAGATGAATCCTTTTGATAGACACCTCAGTCCATACACGACATATATCATTGATTCTCCACATTTAAATCAAAGCACTGGGTCATACAGATAGTATCACCATGCTGTGATCAGTGTTGACAGAACTAATAACTCAAAATCCTCATTTACTTCACAGTGAAAGCTATTGTAGTTAATGATATCTTTTTTATTAAGTTTTGTTATGTTGTTAATGTTCCACTCTATAATGGTTCTCAAGGAGAACACAGTCTGAGCGAAAGCAAACCCTATCATCATGACATTGCAGTCCCATATCAAGCCAGAACTTAGGGGTCTGGTTCTAGTTTTAGAACAGAGTTGCACAAAGACATGCAATGGAGGAGGGGTAGTCCTAAGAATTACTATGAACATTAAATGAAGGTCTGAGATGGTAATTATTTTAACAAATTATAGTTTAATGAGTACTGTATGTTGCAGTGGTGATACTGTCTGGGTCTCCTGTCCAATACCTCAAGAGCTTGTCGGTCCAGGGATCTTTATGGATTTAGTGGAGTTCGTATGCCTTAGTCCAGCATGGCATGCTGTATAGTATATATAATGAGATCATGACATTCAGGTAAGACATAGCATCTTCTGTTGGTGAATTGTGGTGTGATGAAAATTTGCCACCTTATATTTCAAGACATGGACAATCCTCTGTATGTGTTTCTTGAAAGACAGATTGGACCCTGATAATTCCCAGGTATTTTTTAAAATTCGTTTTAGACAATTTACATAGATATCAGGGCAAACATGGTTTTATCTGAATTCAATGTAAGGCATGATTCATAAAGCTATCCTGCTACTTTTTCCATAACTGCTGTTAGCTTCGCTGCATCAACTTCTGTGTTTTTTTTCCATGAGTGAGTAGCACTGTATCGTGGGTGTATATTATCGTGACATCTCCACATACCACAGGGAGAGTATTAATGTATGAACTAAATAATAGAGGGCCGGGTATCCACTCATGAAGCACTCCCGACTTGCAACATACAGATTTTGACAAAATTGTCCCTTAGTTAGGGGCCTTGTACCCTTACCAAGCACCTCTCTCTACTGCCATAGAACTATTCATCCTTCTTTATTGTGTGAATTTGTGTTATATTTCCATCAATATTTGTGACATTAAGAATCGAAGACAAAAGCTACCCTTTTTACTAAGATTTAGCCAGTCTGCCATTTTGATGAAAGCCTAGGGGGGAAATTTTCATTAGTTATGGACGAAGTGCCCTTAGTTTTAGTGTCAATACAATAACTATCATCCCAAACCCTCCCGAATAATTTAACATCAGAATAAATTGTATGTTCTGTACTCATTTCATTAATAATGCACAACTAATTTTCAAACAGGAGCTCTGCTCCCTGCCAACATAATCATAGTTGTCTATTTTTAGGTACAGGATTTTTAATTGGCATGAATATTCTAATGAGAGACAAAGATGTGTGGGTTGAAGATGGCTGCATAAACAGTTTTAGAAAAATGGAATATGAAGTAGAGCCACACAGTACCTCATGTACAGTGTGCAGTTGCCTAAAAATCGTTGATTTGAGGTCATTATGAAGGGGAAGATTGTATCTCTCTATCACACCTCCTTTTTTCAATTAAGGCAGAGAGAGAAGAGGAAAGGCAAGACTCTCGTACTGAGGGACTTTGAATGTTGTAACTATGAAAGGAAAAGTTAGAGAATTGGTTGACATGATGCAGAGGAGTAAAGTGGGTATACTGTGGCTCTGGGAGACTTGGTGGAAAGGTAATAAGGCTAGGAAGCAACTTAAGAGCAGAATTTAAGTTGTTCTATCAGTGGTATTGGTGGGAAGAGAACAGGAGTAGGAGTTATCTTGAAGGATGATTTTGTTTGGAATGATCTGGAGGAAGAAAGTGTCCGATTGAGCAATGAGTCTGAATCTGAAGATAGAATAGCTATGACCCACAGGTAGGATGTGAGATAGAAGAGAAAGTGAAATTCTGGAGTGAGTTAGCTGATAAGATTCAAAGTATCCTCAGAGATGAGAGAGGTAATTGTAGCCGACTTCAATGGCTTTGTTGGTGTAGGCAACAGAGGTGAGGAGGAAGTGAGGGGAAGGTTTGGAATCAAGTATAGGAACGCAGAGCAGCAAATGGTGGTCGACTTTGGTATAAGGATAAAAATAGATATAGTGATTACTTTCCTTCAGAAGAGGAAGGAACATAGGGTCACTTATAAGAGGGGGGATAGGTGTACACAAATGGACTTCATCTTTGATAAATGATGTCATCTGAAGGAGATCCGTTACTGCAAAGGATGGTACGTAAGAGTATATCCAGACAGCATAGGGTGGTTGTGTATTGGATATATTTTGCGGTATGAAGAGAGAGAGGGCAAATTTTGAGCCGAGGACAAATTGATGGAAAGTGGTAAAGGAAGCTCGGTGTTTTTTAGGGAGGAGTTGAGACAGGCCTGATTGGCGAGGAGGAGATTCCAGGCAACTGGACAACTACAGCTAATGTGATCAGGGAGACAGGCAAGAGAGCACTTGGTGTATCATCTTGGAGGCAAGTAGACAGGGAGACTTGGTGGTTGAATGAATAAGTGCAGGAGTATATACAGAGAAAGAGGTTATTGAAGAAGTAACGGGACACTGAGGCGACTAAAGAGACGAGACTTGAAAACGGAGATGCAGCATAAGGTAAAGGCATAAGGTGGAAAGACCAAACAAAGGGCATACTATGACTTTTATGCTAGGTTGAATAGCAGGGAGGGAGTGACAGATTTATGCAGGTTGGCTATGCAGAGAAATAGAGATGGGTGTACGGCAGATTAGGGTTATTAAGGACAGAGAGGGAAATGTAATGATAGGTGCCAGTAGTGTAATCGAAAGTTGGAAAGACTAGGAAAATAATTTGAAGAGTTGATGAATGAGAAAAATGAAAGAGAATGAATAGTAGAGGAGGTGATTTTTGTGGACAACGAAGAAGCAGAGATTTACAAAGGTGAAGTGATGAGGGGACTGAAGAGGATAAGGAGTTGGAATGGTAGTTGGTGCTCATGATACACCTGTTTAGGAATGCTAGTGTCTAGAGCTTTTGAATAGATCATTCGACAAGATCTAGAGAGTGAGGGGATTCCCGAGGAATGGAGAAGTGTGCTGATGCTGATTTTTAAGAACAAGGGAGACATACAGAGCTGTGGCAACAAAAGAGTACACACAGTTGATTAGCCATGCGAAGAGATTTTTTCGAAAGAGTAGTGGAAGATAAACTTGAAGTTAAACTTAAACGTGGAAGCTTAACTTAAACGTGGGACAGAGGAGTTCAGGGTGGAGGTTGGACTGCATCAGAGATCAACTCTGAGCCCCTTCTTGTTGGCTATGGTGATGGAGAGGCTGAGGGATGTGGCTAGACGTGAATCTCCATGGAGTGTAATGTTAGCAGACAACATTGTGATCTGTAGTGAGAGCAGGGAATGGGTTGAGGAAAATCTCGAGAGGTGGGGGTATGCCCCGGAAAGGAGAATGAAGGTTAGCAACAGCAAGACAGAGTACTTGTGTGTGATTGAGAGGGACCCATGTAGAAATAAAGAATGTGGAGGATTTTAAGTTCCTAGGGTAAATAGTACAACGGAGAACATGGAAAAGAGGTGAAGAAACAAGTACAAACAGGTTACAATGAGTGGAGAAACGTGTCTGGTGTTGTGCAATAGAATATCAGCCTGCGTGAAAGGAAAAGTATACAAGAAAGTGGAAACGTTGAATGATATAGTTCTCTCTTAGAGCAACGAGGATGGATGGAATCAGGAATTAGTCCATCAGAAGGACAGAACATGTTAGATGTTTCGGGGATCAAGTCAGATTGAGATTTGACTTTTACAGAAGAGAGATAGTGAATATATTTATATAGAGATGCTGAGGTTTGAACTGCCAGGCAGGATGCCTAGAGGAAGTCTGCAGATGAGATTTATGGATGGAGTAAAAGAGGACATGAAAATGGTTGGTGTGAAAGAAGATGATTCAGAGTAGAGGGTTAGATGGAAGAAGATAATTCACTGTGGCAACCCTTGAAGGGAACAGAAGAAAGGAAAAGAGGAGGAAGGAGGTTGAAACCACAATGAACTTGCAGCTTAACCTTGTAGCACATTAAATCTACAATAGTATAAGCCACACTGAGAAAGTAATGTTTTCGAAAATCAGAAAACGCAAAAACTTAATAATCATTTCCATACAGACTTGCTTTATCGATTGCTCATTTTGCAGCAGGTGCCAAATATTTGAAATAGAAAATATGACATCAGTGGACGAGACTGCAATATTCTGCCAATATCTATCATGAGATATTGGAGGGTGTTTTGACCATCCTTTTTTTTTCGTTATTTTTTTTTAAGGGGGACAAATGTGACCTATATTAGCATGTCTTGATGGAGCAGTGACTTTGCATCGTGATCACTTTTAAAATCATCACATGTAAACACAACACATCCACCATCTTCCTAACCACAACTCACAAACATTCCCAAGATGGCAACACCATCCCAAACATTCAAACCCAGTGTCACATCAATTTAATATTGTCTTTACACAAGCAGTGAGGGGGTTACAGTAAAATTGGATAGTGTAACATTTTAAATGTTAGCTGTGTCAGGCTACCTCAAAGTCATCGCTTTCAAAACAGCTTCCACTTCACTAGAGCTATGGATTTATTTTCCACAGCATAAATTTGCTAAATGCTTTACAAATATTGCTTGGCTTCTGACTTTTCATAGCTTTCTTAAAAACGTGATGAAATTATTTCAACTATGTGTGTTTGAAGTGATAGGAGCTGCTCTGTGGTGAAACAGTCCCCTGGTGATGGACTGGAATGTGACAAGCTGCCAGCTCATATGGTGTTGAGCCGAAGTCACTTAGCTCTGGTCTGGCTCAGTCTCCAGGCTTCAGCCAAGCCCTTCCAGATCCCCTGCACCCCAGCCTCATTTGGACCATTAAGGCCAAGACAGAGGAAGCCTCGTTCTTTTGTGCACACCCCACTTCTTCTCATTCATTCTCTGTCTTTCCATCGCCCTCCATTTCTCCATCTCGCTAACCTTACATGCGGACAACCCGTCGGGACTAGTTGTTGACAGGGGAGTTAACAGCGCGTTGTGATGGTGTTTAAAGGGTTCCAGCTCTATATGTATGTCTGTCTCTCTGACTCCATGCCTCCTGGTTATGCAGTGCTTTTAGGTCATCCATCCTTTCATCCAGATATATATTAATTTATCTATCCATCTATTTAGATAGATAAATAGATAAATGCCTTGATCTATTTGTGCTCATTGATATCAGCTGAGTGAGGCTCTGCACGCTGATCATTGAGGAACTGTTGGCAGATGCAATCATATCATATTCCAAGTTTGTATCATTTTTAATGTCTCTTAGGGAAGTCGTTCTTTGGCAGTGAATGAACCCCATTGTTTCTTAGATTGCAGCCACACAAGAAAGACTCACATTTCTCTTAATCCCTTATCAGAAAAGTTGTGATATGAGACCAAGTCAATGAATAAATGGGAAATACTGCATCTGTTGTGGTGATATTACTTAGCACATTAAATATCATATAATTATGGTGTTTAAGAGTTTAAACAATTTCAGTTCTGAATGGTTATTAAAAGGCATTTTCCTTGTTTTTTATATCAATAATGCAAACTGTGTTTGTCTCCTTTAGTTAATTTCAGATTTATTTTCCAGATGTCCGTGACAGTGCAGACAAAACACTCCTCGACAGCTGGCAAGAACTACAATAAATGGAACAAATGACTCAAAATTGACAGGCTAGATGCCTCTCAACTAGTCTTTTCTAAACACAAGAAATTAATACTCTCTTTGCCAAGACAGCTTTGATTACTGTTTTTGTTCATTATATAGAATACACATCTTCTACCAGTGTTGATATTTCCACTCTGGCATTTTCATCATGTGCTTACAAAAAAGTCCTCAGGCATTTGGATTTCTCTTGAGCCAGATCTATCAAGTTTTCCTTCCGTGAAATAATTTGCTTCGACTGTCATTAATGGAAGGGTTACCAGATTAATCTAGGAGTGAAAAGAACTAGCTTTGCTAATTCCCGAGATTCCTCTGCCACAATGCAGTGGTAATACATTGCAATAATTCAAAGGAAGGTCAGCAAAAATTAAATTCGGTAATCAAAGTTTTGAGACATGCAAGGCAGATAAATGACCATTCATTAGTCACATATTGATTGATTTGTGAATAAGAACTTGGATTTTCTTATTGGTATGTACATATACCTAGAGAAACATTTATTTGTAGTTGACAGCTTAAAAATTACTGATTGGTTGTGCAGTCATTGGGCACATTATCCACTTTACCTATTATGTAGTTATGTAGTTCACTGCAAAAAAATATGGCATTAATTTGATTTGTCCAGAGTTAGCTGCCATTTGGTAATTTCTGCCTGCCTGCCATTTCTTGATTGAATGAATATCAGATTGAAATTCGAATCTAGCAAACATATGAAAGATAGAGATGGAAAGAAGATGAAAAAAGGATGCACTGGATGAAGGGAGCCAAAGACTAAAGGACAGACGAAGAGATCATCTTGATTCACTCACACACACAGACACACACACACACGTAGATATATTAATTTTGGTTTTTAGAGATGAACAAGCAACTGTGTGAATTATAAATTTACAGGAATATACACACAAACAGAGTTTTCAATTTCAATAAGGTAGTGTGTAAAACAGGAAATAGCTGAACCTATATTTGCCTTTGAGAGATGCTTCCAATCCTTTTGGCTCAAAACTGTAATGTACATATTATGCCATTGCATTTCAATCACACTACACATGCATGGCCCTATACATGTTGTTTCCCTTTCGATTCATGAGGAAGCTAATCTGGTGTTATCACATGATTGTTGATGAGTCATCAAAGAGACAAAAGGCAAATAGTTTAGCCCCTCTATCTCAACCAATACCTTGAAACCCACACCACGTGTGCATCTCGACACTCTTTGAAGGGAAAAAAGGCTTACAGTGCTATGCTGCTGAAAAAAGCCAACTCATCCCCACCAGCATTTGTTGTGCTCTGCTTAATCTAATTTAACTGCTAAAACCCCTGTGACAGCAGCTCCTGTGCTTGAAGCACAAAATTACAATGTTACAGAGAAATGGCAGAGGAAATAAAAGCATTAAGGAGAAGAAGCCAAATGAGACAGGGTGTCACAGAGCACTCAGCAACCAGATAAAAAGAGATAGATGTGGGATGGGGAGGGGGGAGTGCAGCAGAGCAGTAGTGAATCTGGTGGGACTATCAGAGAGGCCATGCATTGAATGATATAGACAGCTGGACATGAGTTTTTTAATCTGTCTAAATAGGATCTGCCCAACGAAGACTTTTCTCCCAAACAGCAAACCCAACACTGAGGTTGTGACAGCTAGACGACAGCATGGGACAACAGTGCTCTGAAACGACACTGCAGATGTGTGTGTGTGTGTGTGTGTGTGTGTGAGAGAGAGAGAGAGAGAGCAATATGTGCATGCCACTGTATAAAGTATGGCTGACAAGTGTTGTACAAACTCAGTAGTTTTGTTTAAGATTTCCTTTTGATTCCAGACATTAGTTGGGATGCAGAATGGGTTACCCCTGTATGTCCTCTGCAATATGACAAACTTTTAGTGAAACTTTTGTTTTTCTCAGTAGTCCTCATGCAGAACTCTGTTCAGTTTGATTCTGCAGTTTGACAGTTTGAGCATTGAACTACTTTTGATAATCTTTTTTATTTTCCATGTCATTTTCGAAATGTTCATTTCACAGAAATCTATCCATCTACCTTTGTCTAAGTAGCACCTTTGAAAGAAAAATTGCACTTCATTGTGCTTTCAAGTCAGACAGAAAGTAGACAGCAAAGGCAGACATTTACCAGTTAGCAACAATCAAAGATAATTGGATTGATAATTAATGTTCAATTATTATGGTACAAAATGTGAAAATTACAATAATACTGTAGCATGTGGTGGGAAGACTGGCCGGCAGAAACTCATAATCCCCTGCGGCTACAAGGACGTTTGGGAGTCTCTCATGGTTCTGGGTTGGAGAATTCCGTCATGTGAATTGTTGTACAATGTTGTTGCTGTTGTGTCACACTAACCTGCACTGTTAGTTGTCATAATGGGGGTTGCACCCTTAGTGTAACTGTTGCCGTTGGGAAATGCACCCCTTGGGTTTTCCCTATTTGTTGGATAATGAATTAAGCACTGTTCTATCCTATAGACAGTAAATCCTAGACATCACTTGTTTCTGAATATCACTAAAATCGAGTGACTCCGATATCATTATTTACAAGTCAATAACTCATGTGACATGATTAAATGTAATACATAGGTTGATATGTTGTGCATATGTGTGACCATAAAGAAGTTTAAGAGACAATAGATAAACATTCCCACCAATTTCAGTTATTCCACAACGGGCTACTTTTAAGATTTTTCTTGTAACTTTTTGTGCTGCACATGTTCGGTCCTGAAATATTTAGCTGAACTGCTGTCTAACCAGTGCATGGACTGAAATGACTGATGGGAAGCTCACATACTCCTTTCCATTTGCTGTTTTCACTGTGCAATATCTATTTGTTCTGTTCAATACCTGTTCAATATGTGTTCTTACTGAAAAAAGATTAAAAAAGTTGTATTTTTTTAAATTGATAATTATTTCAAGATCTGGCACTTTTTGTGCTTACTGTGGTGTTATTTATGTCTTTAAGTATAATTCTTGTTTTATCTTATTTCATTATTATTTTTTTTAAATGCTCTCGTTTTTTGTTTCATGATTATGATTTGGATTATCAGTATGAGTAGTAGTAGTATGAGTATTGTTATAACTGCTTTTATAATTGTTAATTATTATTTGCAAGTATAGTTGACTGGGTACGTCATTCTAGCCTATTGTCAACTCTGAGACAGGCAGACAGGCTCTCAGGGCCTCACCCAGTGATGGTGATGAGAACACTCTTTAATTGGGGTAATCGGCATGCTTTTAGAGACCTGCCTATTAAGAGATACCCCTCCACCCCCAATCACCAAACACACACGCACATACACACACTCTTTCTTGGGCAGTGAGACAAGCAAAGTGACAGCTTTGCCTCTCCGCCAGTGTCTTAATGTCTATGAATCAGAGTAGTGTGTGTGTGTGTGTGTGTGTGTGTGTGTGTGTGTGTGCATGTGCATGTGCATGCGCACTTGCATGCAAAGACATCCCAGAAATTACATTTATAAGTATCCAAGCATGATATTGTGCTGAAATAACATGTACTATAGTCACAAAATTTAAGCTTTGTTTAGATGTGTCATTTGGGACAGAGAAGATGAGCTTTAGTTGATATCAATATTTTCTTTTATAAACACTTAAATCAATCTACATATATCATATAACATTTTAAAGCATATAACATCAAATTAACATTATAATTCATCCTCATTTCAAATATCAATGTTTGTAGGGTGTTATAAATACTGATTTAATACTTTAATATAGAAAAAGTGAGTTGTAATTAGTGAGCATACTCTATGTGAAGCTTGTGTTAAACAATGAACAACACTTTTATTCATTGTCAGAGGCAACAATGATGTCTCATCCTGTGTTATTGTTGTTTTAAGAGAGAGGGATGTGAGGATTAGAAACTGTCTGACTCTGACTCACCCCCAAACTCACAGACACACACACACACACACACACACACACACACACACACACACACACACACACACACACACACACACACACACACACACACATGCACATGCACATGCACATGCACATGCACATGCACATGCACATGCACATGCACATGCACAAATGCACGCACAGACGCATAAATGCGCGAACACACACACACACACACTCTCACATACACGTACATTGGTGGACACAAACTTTTTTCCCAGCCTCCATTAAGTTTTATTTGCAAACATGAATAGCACTGCTGTAACATGAACAAATAATGACCTGGTCATAGTTTATGAATGAATCGTATATATATATAACATAAATGTCCATTTTTTTAATCTAAATTTCGAAAAAAAGATGATATGAAAAGTTTCCAATGCTCTGTAAAATTGAGAATTTCCCACCAGGAATTGTATCAATGAAACCTTCATCTCCTATGAGTTGTTTTCATTTCCCCTGGTTTCCTTTCTCTCTTCTCATCCCATTATCCATGCATTCTTAACTTCATGAAACTCAACATCACACCCTTCTGAGAGGCGAGGAAATGGTTATTCATTTTTCTGATTTCCTGCCTCCCCTCCTCACACACCCATCCCAAAACAAAAGGGCTTTTATGTTTCACTGTGTTTTCTGCTGGTCTTACATGTTGAGATGTTGCCCCGGCCTGACTGAGGGTCAATACATATTGTTTATGAAAAACAAAAGGATCATGACATGATGTCATGTCTAGACTCCATGCAAATGAACAAGGTTCATAAAAACCTTGAGCAAGCTCGTGAACAGTATTTTTTAAGCAACAGGACAATACACACATGCATACACACACACACCACAGACACAACACATATACACACACACACACACACACACACACACACACACACACACACACACACACACACACACACACACACACACACACACACACACACAACCAAAACACACTCACACGGAACACGGAGAGGTAGACAAATGGGGAATCATTATGGTAATGATAATAATCATGGTTGTCATCACTGGGTCCTCCACCATGTTAAAAATTAATCTGAGTTAACGGTAATCCACGTCTCCTCATTAGATTACTGGTGCGGGGAGGGGAGCCTCTCTGGCCATCTGTACATCATTAACAGAGTCTCAGTGACAGCCTGGCTCTCTGACATTAACTTCATCCATCCCTCCATCTTTGCCTACATCCTGTTTGTCCATCTCGTCCTTTCCCACAGTCACCTAGTCTCCTCTTTATCTCAGCCTGCTCTGTCTGTTATTCAGCATGTCATACTTGATGTCCATCACATTCAGAGCTGAACCTGGTGACAGGGAGGATTTGAAAATCACACTGATGTGAGGCTATCTTGCTGTCTCCCAAGGGTGTCATTATCAGCTGGCATCATCATTGGTCCATTATTCTTATCACATCTCATTTCTCTTGTGTCATTTGATGTTGCTGCCTCTGATGCGCCTTCTTTTCTCTTATCCTTTCGCGCATCAGTTACACCCAGAGCCAGATTTCAGAGTGAAAACTTTTTTGATGACACTTTCTGTATTTAAGGCCAAAGGTCAGGGGCAACAACTTGATGCTTGGTAGTGATTTATTGTCATGCTCAAGGGAATTTCAGCGACAGCTTGAATTTCAAATAAAAGTACAGTCTTTTGCCACAATTAAAAGACTATTGCTGTCAAGCAGAAGATGAGAAAAACAGAAAATTGATGGAAAATACCTTGATGCATTCATCATTGAATCATGTTGCATGCATTACTGGAACAAGCAAAGGCAGCAAGGAAAAGAATACAGAAACTGGCTGAAGGGCAGGCTTGAGAAATGACAGTGAAAGGCATATGGAGATCCAAGCAGCAGAGTACGGTAATTGTTAATGAGACAGAACTGTAATTAAAACAAGGGAAAAAGAGGGAAGGGTCGGTGAACACGGAGAGAACACTGAATGACTGCAAGGCCCTTGATAATTGATAACATCTGTGCATTTATTTTAGATTTGGGCCAGTTTGTCCTGACGGAGAAAAATCACATAACACACATCAGTGAAGGACAAGCTCAGTGCTGAATTTTATCTAAAATGAATACAAATCTCACCTCGATCAGTTCCTGAGAGGACTTAGCTGTCAAGACTCCCAAATCAAATCTGCAAATGCAGTATGCGGAGAGGGACATACTGAATGAATGTGACATTGGAGTTCTCAAGTCTCAGGTGTTGTTTCATAGTTGCTTGATCAAAACTTGTGTCCTGCAGCAATCTAAGGAGCTCGACAACTTTTACTGCTTTTTATCCGCCAAAGACAAGGTCTGGTCAAAAGAACAGTTCAGCTGCTCCTCCTGCCTGGCCCCTTACTAGACCATTGATTTTTCTTCCGATGTTTTAAAGAGCTTTGAATATTTCTTTAGAGGTGGAGTTGAAAGCATATTGTGTTTGTGTGCATGCGCGTGGGTCTGTGCGTGTGTGTGTATATGTGTGTATGTGTATATGTATTGACAGATGGTTGTCATTGTATGAGAGCAGGTTTGCACATTCATGTAATGGAGGCAAAGAAACAGAAAACATATGTAGTGGACAGCAGGACTCGCTCACTGGAACTAAAGGATGCATGTTCTGAACACACGCCGAACACACTAACTTCAAAAAACAACATGAACGCATGATAATGTGTGAGTGGCACATCAGTGGCATCTCAGACAGGTTGTGGGGCTCTATTGCAACTTAATTTTGTATTTTTATGTAACTCTCTAGTGAATAATCACCCCATTCATCATCCTGGTCAACAATGATCCAGAATCATCCAGTAAGTAATCTATCAAAGAAAAGTTTCAGTATCAGAGGTTGTGAATGACATGGACTCATCTGAAGGTCTGAAGGGATAGAAAAGATGCAGATGTGAAAGCACATTTGAGAAGAAATGAAGAAAAGGAGGGGAGCCTTGAAGACATGCTATAATGAGAGTTAGACACAAGACTAGTACTCATAATTGCTTTGTTATCACTGTGTGCATTTGTGTGTGTCTGTGTGCTCAGGCTCCCGCCCCTTCACTAGTCCCGCCTCTCCATGCGCAGCAGCCTAACTATTCCTGACAGCCACTGGCTCATTAGAGCTGCTGTTCTGTGTTCCTACCTCGATCTGCCTGCTCCCAGTTATCCTGGACCCAGCCCCAACCAAACAGTGTTTGTGTGTGTGTGTGTGTGTGTGTGTGTGTGTGTGTGTGTGTGTGTGTGTGTGTGTGTGTGTGTGTGTGTGTGTGGTGTCAGCTGTCTATGCTCAGGCTCGGACAGGCGTTGGGGGGTTGGGGGATGAGGGGCCTATTCACTGCCACAAAGACATAATTAAGCAAATTGGCAAATGGTTTGAGAAACCGTCTCTGAAAACTCTGGTTGCCTGTGGTTGCTATAGTTACCCTAAATTTGTCTCTACGTTTGTCTGTTTGTGTATTGAGTCCAGTGTCCGTATGAAGAGTCACAAATGATGAGCAGCAGCATAAAAGACCCTGCAATTACAGTGTCTGTCTTCCATGGGTTCACTTTTTGTCTTACGTGCCCTCAGCTAGTCAAGACATTTCAATTTCTATGATCCCATAAGTGTCACAGACAGATGCAACAAAGGCATCCAAATTCTCACTCACATTGAAAAGATGACAGCAAAAGCTGTTCAACATCACTCTCATGAATCTTATTTGTCACAGAGGTGTTGTGTGTACAACCTTCTGTTTGTTCGTGGGTGTGTGTTTATGTGTTTGTGAGCTGACTTTCCCCCCCCTAAATCAATGAAACATTGATCATGGTAACAATGGGACAGAAATCAAGGACAACAGGCTTCAAAATCAATAGCTGCATGGCAGCACTGTCTGTGTGTTTGTCTGCTTATTTCCTTTCTGTTAAAAAAATATTCAAATTGCAGCTGTGATATACCACCTCATCTTTTAAATATAGATTTCCATACAATACAGGAGTGGAGTTGACTTGTTCTGTTCAGCAGCATAAAGTTTAGCCCGTTGAAAGTTGCTCTTTTTGGGAGTTATCGCAAGGTTGCGAGGTTTGTGTGTTTGTTTCTGTAAAGTTGTCTTCCTCCCGCCAACTCCAGCCCTGTTTTGAGGTTAGCTTCTGTAAAGTTGTGCCTTTGGCACCAAACAGCATTGTGGTTTGGGAGTGTGATGCTTGGTTAAAGACAAACTTCAGGTCTGACTGAAGAGTTCACTCTATTTCGCTCTCATCCCCTCCCTCTGTCTCTCTCTGCTTCTTCCCCTCCCATCCCTCATCAGGCCCCCAGAGTCATAACAAGAAGCAGCAAACAGCTTGTGCATCCCTCATACCAGGAGAAAATGCCCCATTTTCATCTGTTTGAATCTGACATTTTTGGCACATTAAATATTGGACATTAATAAATTAAATGTAATGAACTGACATGAAAGAAGAAAAAGTCCAATGGTACAATGCAAGAAAGTATAAAAGGCAAGATTGTGGAGAAAGAAGCACAACAACAACAACAAAAAAGAAGGCTCAAACTTTTTTCTTTAATTCCAATTAACTATTGCCTTCTGTAGACATTGGAGATTATTTTTCATGTTCATTTATTCAAACAAATATTGAATAATTGATAGTAGCGGGAATAACAACATGAGAAATCAAAACTAGTTGGTGCCAATGGAGGGAAAGAGGTCTGTCAATAATAGTATAATTGAAGAGCACTCTTAATAAGTTTGACTTATTGGTCATTTAATCTAATTAGACCTCCACTGGGTGTTTTGTAACATTGAAATAATCATATCTGCATTAGTGAAATTGCATGCATCTGATCTGTTACCAACAGCTGCGGCATTCAATGAGTTGGTTAAACTTAAACCTCCTTACGCTTTGTTGCTAATGACATAAATGGCACTTTATATTTCTTTGTTTTACGCAGACCGTGTGTAAATTGCTACATACAGCCATGCATTTTCACACCTGCAACCACTTTAAGCAGGTACAGTAGTTCAGTCTTATCTGTGTCAGCGAGGGTATGTGTGTCAGTGGCCTGTATACAACATGTAGGTCGATGTAAGTGACACCGGGGCTCACACCCCATGATTATGTTGCATAACACATTGACTTCCGCAGATCCCATGGCACTCTGCTCTCACCCTGCCTATCAGAACACCTATGGCATGTGACATTCCTCAAAGTTTCATAACAAAGCCAAATAAATATACCACCATGTGAAATGTCTGTGAGCACTATGTTGGAAGAGCTATATTCCCCATTAGGCATCAAACCTCCCCTTATCTGAATTACCAAAAGATTAGGGAAATATACTAAACAAATACAGTGCTCATCATGTATTAGTCTTTGTTGGCAGTCTGATCAGATACATTGAGGACTTTTGGGTGATTAAAAAAAATCCACCATGAGAATTTATGAATGCCTATTGAGCTCAAATATATTGCCTTCAGTCCTAGCCAACAGTAGCTCAGGATTCTCATGTGAACTTAATGCTTCTCAAGAATTCTGTATTTTGGGCTGCAGACATGGAGCCATCTAGTCCATCATATGCTCATTGTTCTGCGTCATCTCTGGTTATTACATCACCTTTGCAGCCTGTATTTTCATCGACAGCCTCTCAGTCCCAATATACAAGCTACAGTCTCTGCAGGTTCATCTTTCTTGAACCCTGACGAAGAACAATCTGTACAAGAACCACGGCTTCATTCCTGATAGTATCCCAAAAGCCATTATTGGTGGAGATTTTCATTTGTACTGCTTCATTTTAAGGCCAACCTTTCTGTTTTTTCCTTTCTTTTTTCTCTAACAATTACTTATTGTATGTTGTCATCTTCTTTGGGTTTCATGAGCATTTAAGTCGAAAATAGCTGTGGCCTCCACTTTATATGCTTTTTTTATTGAACAAACTCTCCTTTGCATAATCAGCTTGAGCAGTAAAATTCTTTAATCTTGTCTGTGCCTTGTTGAAGTATTTCTCACAAACAAAGACTTCTGGTGGCCTCTGATGTGATGGATGTGTTTTGGCAGCAAATATTATGACTAGTAGTGGTAGTCCCTATCTATTTGAGAATATTTTTTCTCCAATTTTGTGCACATGACAAAGACAAACACCCATCAAATCTGTGATGAATCTGCCCTTATGATGAGAGCTGAACCAGAGCAAGAAAGGCAGCTGTCTTCACAGCTTTTGGAGCCAGTTGCATGCACCTTACAAGCCCCGCCATTTGTGGCTTATTTTGGTATTTACTGGTCACTGTATTGTATTTTGATTTTTTTCTGATCACACTTAATGCTGTCCCTTTGTGATGATTTCATTGCCTTGATGGTGATGAATGATTATCGTTTCAACTGTGATGATCCACACAATTTCAAGAGTTCTAAATGTGAACGAAGTGATGATGGATTTCCCTGACAACTAAAGTCTTTAAGAAGTAATTGACCTTACTTATGTCTAAAATATTCAAGGACACCCCTTTTGATCAGTATTTGTTTCTCAATTTTGTGTACAATTATTGGAAAATATTAAACACATTTAATATTAAACATGTATTTCTTCAATGTTAAGACTCTTTGTGGTATTATTCACCTATTATTCACCTTTATATGTAAAATATTAATAGAAGTAAAAACTGAATAGTACAGATCATTCAATCCCTGATCAGGGAGACAGATCATGGCAGTGACAAACATGCACAGATAATCTAATTAGTTTATGGTTCTGAAATATTCAGTTAAGCATCAAATTCACTCCTGAGGCCTTTTACATTAAAAGGGATAAGTCTTAGTTATAAGTCATAACATAATTATCATTATGCTACAGTTATAAGTTATAATATACATTTGGAATGGACCAAAGGGGGGGAATATAGATGTCAACATAAAAGAGGGAAGTTGTTTTTGTATGATCTGCACTCTCACCCCTCAGCATGCAGGTTGAGGGTTCTAGGCTGACTGGAACCTTTCTATATCAAGTTGGAATTTTCTAGCTTTGGGTTCCCTCCATGTTCTCCATATTCCTCTCACAGACCAAAAACATGCCATTGGTTAAATCTGAGAATGAAGGCTCGTATGTCTCTACATATGGTTTTTGTAATGAACTGGCGACCCTGCCTCTCGCCCAGCTGTGATTAGTTGTAGCTTCGTGACTGGAAATCAGGTAACTCCATGGTAATGCTAATATGTAAGAGGCACAAATTTTTCCAAGTGTCCCACTTTTTGAAAATTATGATGAAAATATCAAACAGGGATAGATCAAAAGGCAAATGATAACTGCACGTCCTCTATGGAACTAAAATATTGTATATAATATATACACAATTTTGATTACAGATGATTCCAGCCCCATTTCTTGGCTATACTGACTATACTGCAGATACAAAACATTTGGTTTATTTGTGACAATGAGAAAGCAACCAATGACATCGAAATTCATAGCAATACCATACTGCTTATGTCGTTTTTGGCTCCCCCCCTGTGCTTTGATGTGCCACCCTGGTAAACTGAGAAATCAATTGGAAGCAGAACTGGAAGATAATATGGTTCCAATTCCAGAAAGATAAACAGTTCGCCAGGATAATATTTGTCAGCCTTAGGCATTGTCATTTAAGAAAAGGAAAAAAAAAAACAAATCTTCTCTATTTTGCATGCACTTTTCCTTGACCATCTTATTCCCCTTTGAGCACCAAGCGCAGTGATTTACAGCACCTTGTTAAAGTGAATAGGTGTAAGATCTCGCTGTAATTGCAAATTGAGCATAGCAGTGACTGTGTCTGTCTGACACCTAAGGACCCATTACTTGTGACTCTCATCCACCTTTTTAACCAAAAGGCCCCATTAAAGGTCTATAAAGATATCACAGATAGTAGACCAGAGACCAATTAGGTGTCCCTAATCTAATAACAGCAAGTACAGCAGTGACAACACTGGCATCCAATCTACAGCTTCCCCTCACAATAGCTTGAGTCCCTGTAGGAAGGTGTGGTTAATGAAGCCCTGAGGCCTGGCCTGAACTGTTGCACTGTAAAAAAGTAGTGAAATGTCTCTCTGGAGGCTGCCTCGCTGGCAATGTTAACACTCTGCATATGTGCACTGGTCGAGGAATGTTATTTTTACTGATAGGAACAGAGCAGGACTTAGTCAGCTGTCTTTATGTTGGATTGGCCATCTGAGATACATTATTTTGGGTGTATAAGGCCAATATTAAGTCCTTCACATCAATATTTTATGTGGAAAATATTTAAAACAGTCTATGATAACAGGCAACCCGATGGACAGTGATGGTATCAAGAGGTTTATATTTATTTGAATGTTTGTTGAGACTTTTCTGACTGGATGTCAAATTATTTGAAGTACTTACATCAAGTGATGCTGATATCATGTCATTTTCAAGTTGTGTCAATTACTAACGAATGAATCTCAAAATTTGTTCATGTCCATGCAACATTTTAACAATTTTTGAGGTTGATATTTTTGGTTTCCAACAAGGGAGTTGATACCCAGCAGTGAATTATGGAGCCAAAGTTTCTGGGCGGTGGAGGAATACATTTAACTTTCAAAAATTCGAGTCCTAATTTAGTTAGTTATGAATAATGAGTAAGAGACTGAATCATCATAGGGCCACACTATACATACCACTGTTAATGACATGATGTCAAAAACATCCATCATAAAACACTGATTTGGAATTTTACATTGCTTGTGCTATTTGACACATCATGCTGACAGCACTTATATGCCTAGTATTCAGAAAGTATGAAAAATTGTATCAAAACAAGAATTGGAATGGTACTATCTCCAACAATCCAGCATTGTTCAGGGTCAACATCCATCCATCCATCCATCTTCCCCCGCTTATCCGTGGTTGGATCACGGGCGCAGCAGCTGGAGCAGGGAGGCCCAGACTTCCCTCTGCCCAGATGATCCAGCTCTTCTTTGGGGACCGGCAGGCGCTCCAAGGCCAGCCTGGAGACATCAGGGTCAACATTCTCTTTAAAATTGTTACACTTTACATCGACTAGACTACATTTGCTTATGGAACTTATTGTGAGAATTTCACTTACAAACTTTGCTTCCAACTTACTAGTGACAACCATGCGTAAGCAATGGTACCAGAACCACACCTCTACCACAACAACCCATCAGCTCTGCAAAAAATATTTCACTCACACTGCACTTTCCAGCACATCCCCAGAGTGAGACTCGGTTGGAATACAACTGCTGATGACCAATCCAGAGGGGAAGGAAAGGGATGGCAAAGATGAAGAGGAGGGGGAGACAGAAGAGGACCATGAGAGGAACTACAAAAACAACTACAAAAGCAGTGGAAAAAAACAAACAACGGGGAAATAACAAGAGAGAGAAAAGAGAGAGGAGCAGGAGAAGCTCAGAAGCACCCAAGGTCCTCGATCTAATTAAGATTATTTGCATTTATTTATGAGCTTTAATGAGCGGTTTTTAATAGTTTGTTTTCCCCTAATATGAATATTTCCTTTTCATTATGTTACATAGATGGGGAATCTCATTCTTTCCAATAATCACATCCTGGCTTTTCTGTTTCTGCAGATGCAGTCGATGTAAATGTGCGTATTCTCTAGTTTGTTTGTTTGCTTGTGATAAACTCTGAGTAGTTTACACGTGTCACAGAAAAGTAATTTTTTCACCCTCTGTTTCAATTTCCAATTTTCTATCCTGATAAAGTTATGAAAAATAAAAACCAGCAACAAGAACAAACAAACAAACAAACAAATCAAATTGGGACCACTGATGAACAGAAACAGTTTCAAAGTGATGTTTTATTGTTATTCACGCAGTGTGACACTTGTAACAGTCTTGAAGTGTCGAAATTTTAAACTCTAGAAAAAGGCCGATAGAAATACGTACCTTAATGAATAATAGATAACATGCAGCTTGCAAAGTTATGTAAGACAGATCTAGGAATGGCATCTGAGTATCACTGACTACTACATTTAGAGCAAAACATCAACAACTTTCCTGGTTCACTTCATTTTTCACAAATAATTCCACTGTCTGTTTTGTCAATCTTTCTGTGATAAATTGCATGAAGATAGATATATAACAGATAAAGCATATTTTGCCATGTCTTTTTTTTCCGCAGTTCAATTTAAGAAAACAAAATTGTCTTATTTAGAAAGAGCCGTAGCACAGTGGGATGTGGATATTGGTATCAAACTATTGTGTTTAAAATAAACAAGATGACACCAATAATAATAATAATAATAATAATAATAATAATAATAATAATAATAATAATAATACACTTGCTTAAATAATAATTGTGACATGAAAACATTCTGTTCATAAGGTAAGCACACGCAAATTGAGGAATTATGATTTAATAACTTGACTGATACTTGATTTATATATTATATGATATGATAATTTCCAAATATGTTAACAGTTATATAAAACCACACATCTTCTAACATTGATAACATTTGGAGGCTTGAATTTTGAGATGGGCTGAACAAGTCAGGCAAGTGTGCTCAGTGGATAGCCTTCTAAACCAATGCAAAGGAAGTAACAAATAAATAAATGCTTGCGCATTTACAGTATTGATCAGTTGATAGAATTGCACTGTGCATGGGAAAACACATTTTCCTGGAATTTGCACCACTGTGAGAACTGTCATCTTTTTTGGCTCCACATGCAAAACACCAGGCCCATAACGCCGTCACACTCTGTTTGTCAACACAGGATGGATTGATTGTTTCCAGCAACATTATAATCACCACAAAAACTATGAGAGACAAAATCAATGAGTAATTCCCAACAGATGTTAATCAGAATGCTGTTTACCTCCTGCTGCATTGAGGCTCAATTTTCTGATTGTCACTAACAAAGGCCATATTATCAAGCCATACTGGTTGGGACCCCAGATATGCTGGGAGGCCCCATGCCAGCACAGTGGAATATGTATCAATGAATGAAGGAATGAATCCACAGCAACAATATTGAATGTTTACTCTGCAGTGTATGTGTTTGTGTGTTTGTGTGTTGCCAACAGTCCCAATGGCCTTATGGCTGAGAGTAATTATACATAATGTACTTCACTGTCAGGTTAGGACTCATTTATAAAGTGTTTGTTAATGAGTGTGGGCTCATCCTGTGTGTTGTGTGTCATTGTTTGCCAGTCCCTTTTTCATGTTCAATCATTAAAATAAGAGAAAGGTCAATATGAAGATACCTGCCAAGGGGGTGTTTCTGTCCACATTTTATTTTTACCAATTCAGTAAGTATTTATATAGTGTTGACTGTGGTGACAGTGTTAAAATAATCATGTAAGGAGTACAGAGAGTCCTAGGGAGGGAGGGAGCAGGCAGTCTTTTCTTCTGTGAAACTGTGATGCTGGGTAAGGTGCCAAAATCAGTAAGCAGATGTTGAAATTAACCACCATGGCCATTAATAAAAGGCCTCAGTGAAGCCAATATGACTATGTGCATTCTTGTAGTTGCCCTTATGGCTGAGTTGAGATGACACAGAACCAAGACCAAACTGTCTCTGTCCTTTTCTCACTGCCATTTCATCTCATTCTCATCTCATCTTAGCTACCTCTGTATCATAGTATTTCAATTCTCTCGATGTTCCTGTTTTTCTTGCTGCAGAATATTACAGCTTGTAAATGGCACACAGATTACATTAATTTTCAGTTAATGGGCTGGCTGGATGAAGTCATAAAAATTTCAAAATAACCAGTGGTTTTTAGGTTGTGAAATAATGCATTGTAAAGGAGGGGAAATTACCTGCAAACATAGCAAGAGAGCTGATCTGCCGAGTCATGGTGTGCTGAAAGCCTGATTTTTGCTGGTAACAGTTTACACTACACTTATCACTAGGCAAAATTTTGGTTCTATATTCAAACAGCAGTGGAGACAAAAAGCAAAAATAGATGGAGAGGAAATCAGAAAACTATGTGGATGCAGTTCCCCCACAACAGTGATTCACAAACATTGGCAATATTAAATCATTTGAATTGAAAGGGAAAATGCAGGAACACAGTGATACACAACTCCCTGTGCACTGCCTGATGTATCAAACTACACTGTAACTGGATATACAGCACCAAATGTGAAACAAACTATTTTTAGAGCAGTTTAATGAACCATTCCTTTTTGAGTTGGACTTATAAATTCAGTGAAGAATATATTTTAACACTCTGATCGCATATCTTTCTTATGTTATGTCTTATGGAAACTCCATTGATCACACATTTTTTTCACACACAGCCCATTTCTTTCCTTTTCTTTCTTTCAATATGGCTCATTTAGAAATGGGACTTAGTACAAACGATGTGGTTCAATTGATTGTGTATTGCAGTAAATGGCACACTGAAAATTGCAATATTGGCTATAAAATGCTTACATTCACAGTGTTTGGAGATGATTAAACCATATTCTGTTAACTTTTTTTGAAAGTCACCTACCCCTGCAGTCTTGCACTAAATAAATAACAATTTCAAGGCACAAACAATGGTGATCTGAGCTAAAAAAAACCAGAAAAACAGTTAAAAAGGGGTTAATTTTTAACATTATAATTTCCCCTTGAGAATCAAAAAGATAATGATATAAAGAGATTGAAAGTAAACAGCATTCCCTATTTGAATGATGTCTGTTTCAAAAGTAAACCCAGATCACTGTTTAATTAATAAAGTATAATTAGAGTATATATTGGCCCTGTGATCGACTGGCGTCCCCGCCTCTCGCCCAATACTGTTTGGGAGAATACCCCCACCCCCCCAACCTTTGCTGCAGGATAAGCAGGATATATAATAAATGAATTCATATAACTAACTACATGTTTTACCTCAAATGCCCAACTCTAACCAATCAAAGTTGGATGTCAAATTCAGCTCCTCCGCCAATTGACTTGCAAGCAATTAATAAGAGAATCTGTGTCATCTCTATCATCTGTCATGCCACATATGAATGAATGAAATAAAAATTAGACACTCAAATTTTATAAAATAAACTAATCCGCAAAATCAACATTGCAAGATTTCACTCCACAGATCTGGCTCTACTGTGCCTTACTACCATAGTTGTGTGCAGAGGCATGGATTAGTATGTATGCACATATTAATCACAACTGTAGGTCTGTCTACAATGTGTTTATGCATGCCTTTTCCCTGTGTGTATGGGTCTGTGTGTTTGTGTGTGTGTGTGTGTGTGTGTGTGTGTGTGTGTGTGTGTGTGTGTGTGTGTGTGCGTGCGTGTGTGTGTGTGTGTGTGTGTGTGTGAGGGGGTGGTGGTGTGAGAGGGGTGTGGCCGCTAGTGCTATAGGAGGAGACAGAGG